>CAXAJV010001074.1:600000-870000 GCA_963969225.1 Xylocopa violacea | reverse complement strand
CCTATCATCTCGGCGTTAATATTTGACCACATTCCTGGCGGGTTGGCCTCTACGTCTCTGTGGGACCTTTATATACATCAATAACGTAATATAAACTAGCCTAACTCAACCTAACATCTCGGCGGTAATATTTGACAACATTCCTGGCGAGTTGGCATCTACGTCTCCCTGGGACATTTATATAATTCAATAACGTAATATAACCTAACCTAACCCAACCTAACATATCGGCGGTAGTATTTGACATCATTCCTGGCGAGTTGGCCTCTACGTCTCCGTTTGAACTTCATATACATCAATAACGTAATTTAACCTAACCTAACACAACCTATCATCTCGGCGGTAATATTAGACAACATTCCTGGCGAGTTGGCCTCTACGTCTCCGTGGGACCTTTATATACATCAATAACGTAATATAACCGAACTTAACCCAACCTACCATCTCGGCGATTATATATGACAACATTCCTGGCGAGTTGGCATCTACGTCTCCGTGGGACCCTTAGATACATCTGTAACGTAATATAACCTAACCTAACACAACCTAACATCTTGGCGGTAATATTTGACAACATTCCTGGCGAGTTGGCCTCTACGTCTCCGTTTGACCTTCATATACATCAATAACGTAATTTAACCTAACCTAACCCAACCTAACATCTCGGCGGTAGTATTTGACATCATTCCTGGCGAGTTGGCCTCTACGTCTCCGTTTGACCTTCATATACATCAATAACGTAATTTAACCTAACCTTACCCAACCTATCATCTCGGCGGTAATATTTGACCACATTCCTGGCGAGTTGGCCTCTACGTCTCCGTGGGACCTTTATATACATCAATAACGTAATATAACCGAACCTAACCCATCCTAACATCTCGGCGGTAGTATTCGACATCATTCCTGGCGAGTTGGCCTCTACGTCTCCGTTTGACCTTCATATACATCAATAACGTAATTTAACCTAACCTAACCCAACCTATCATCTCGGCGGTAATATTAGACAACATTCGTGGCGAGTTGGCCTCTACGTCTCCGTGGGAGCTTCATATACATGAATAACGAAATATAACCTAACCTAAACCAACCTATCATCTCGGCGATAATATTTGACAACATTCGTGGCGAGTTGGCCTCTACGGCTCCGTGGGACCTTCATGTACGTCAATAACGAAAAGTAACCTAACCTAAACCAACCTATCATATCGGCGATAATATTTGACAACATTCCTGGCGAGTTGGCCTCTACGTCTCCGTGGGACACTTAGATACATCTGTAAGGTAATATAACCTAACCTAACCCAACCTAACATCTCGGCGGTAATATTTGACAACATTCCTGGCGAGTTGACATCTACGTCTCCGGGGGACCCTAAGATACATCTGTAACGTAATATAACCTAACCTAACCCAACCTAACATCTCGGCGGTAATATTTGACAACATTCCTGGCGAGTTGGCCTCTACGTCTCCGTTTGACCTTCATATACATCAATAACGTAATATAACCTAACCTAAGCCAACCTAATATCTCGGCTGTAATATTTGACAACATTCGTGGCGAGTTGGCCTCTACGTCTCCGTTTGAGCTTCATATACATCAATAACGTAATATAAGCTAACCTAACCCAATCTAACATCTCGGCGGTAATATTTGACAACATTCCTGGCGAGTTGGCATCTACGTCTCCGTGGGACCTTTATATACATCAATAACGTAATATAAGCTAACCTAACCCAATCTAACATCTCGGCGGTAATATTTGACAACATTCCTGGCGAGTTGGTATCTACGTCTACGTGGGACCTTCATATCCATCAATAACGTAATATAACCTAACGTAACCCAACCTAACATCTCGGCGGTAGTATTTGACATCATTCCTGGCGAGTTGGCCTCTACGTCTCCGTTTGACCTTCATACACATCAATAACGTAATTTAACCTAACCTAACCCAACCTATCATCTCGGCGATAATATTTGACCACATTCCTGGCGAGTTGGCCTCTACGTCTCCGTGGGACACTTAGATACATCTGTAAGGTAATATAACCTAACCTAACCCAACCTAACATCTCGGCGGTAATATTTGACAACATTCCTGGCCAGTTGGCATCTACGTCTCCGTGGGACCCTAAGATACATCTGTAACGTAATATAACCTTACCTAACCCAACCTAACATCTCGGCGGTAATATTTGACAACATTCCTGGCGAGTTGGCCTCTACGTCTCCGTTTGACCTTCATATACATCAATAACGTAATATAACCTAACCTAAGCCAACCTAATATCTCGGCTGTAATATTTGACAACATTCGTGGCGAGTTGGCCTCTACGTCTCCGTTTGAGCTTCATATACATCAATAACGTAATATAAGCTAACCTAACCCAATCTAACATCTCGGCGGTAATATTTGACAACATTCCTGGCGAGTTGGCATCTACGTCTACGTGGGACCTTCATATCCATCAATAACGTAATATAACCTAACCTAACCCAACCTAACATCTCGGCGGTAATATTTGACCACATTCCTGGCGAGTTGGCCTCTACGTCTCCGTGGGACCTTTATATACATCAATAACGTAATATAACCTAACTTAACCCAACCTAACATCTCGGCGATAGTATTTGACATCATTCCTGGCGAGTTGGCCTCTACGTCTCCGTTTGACCTTCATATACATCAATAACGTAATATAACCTAACCTAAGCCAACCTAGCATCTCAGCGGTAATATTTGACAACATTCGTGGCGAGTTGGCCTCTACGTCTCCGTGGGACCTTTATATACATCAATAACGTAATATAAGCTAGCCTAACCTAACCTAACATTTCGTCGGTAATAATTGACCACATTCCTGTCTTGTTGGCCTCTTCGTCTCCATGGGACCTTCATATACATCAATAACGAAATATAACCTAACCTAAACCAACCTATCATCTCGGCGATAATATTTGACAACATTCCTGGCGAGTTGGCCTCTGCGTCTCTGAGGGACCTTTATATACATCAATAACGTAATATAAACTAGCCTAACTCGACCTAACATCTCGGCGGTAATATTTGACAACATTCCTGGCGAGTTGGCATCTACGCCTCCCTGGGACCTTTATATAATTCAATAACGTAATATAACCTAACCTAACCCATCCTAACATATCGGCGGTAGTATTTGACATCATTCCTGGCGAGTTGGCCTCTACGTCTCCGTTTGAACTTCATATACATCAATAACGTAATTTAACCTAACCTAACACAACCTATCATCTCGGCGGTAATATTAGACAACATTCCTGGCGAGTTGGCCTCTACGTCTCCGTGGGACCTTTATATACATCAATAACGTAATATAACCGAACTTAACCCAACCTACCATCTCGGCGATTATATATGACAACATTCCTGGCGAGTTGGCCTCTACGTCTCCGTGGGACACTTAGATACATCTGTAACGTAATATAACCTAACCTAACCCAACCTAACATCTCGGCGGTAATATTTGACAACATTCCCGGCGAGTTGGCATCTACGTCTCCGTGGGACCCTTAGATACATCTGTAACGTAATATAACCTAACCTAACACAACGTAACATCTTGGCGGTAATATTTGACAACATTCCTGGCGAGTTGGCCTCTACGTCTCCGTTTGACCTTCATATACATCAATAACGTAATATAACCTAACCTAACCCAACTTATCATCTCGGCGGTAATATTTGACAACATTCCTGGCGAGTTGGACTCCACGTCTCCGTGGGACCTTTATATACATCAATAACATAATATAACCTAGCCTAACCCAATCTAACATCTCGGCGGTAATATTTGACAACATTCCTGGCGAGCTGGCATCTACGTCTCCCTGGGACCTTTATATAATTCAATAACGTAATATAACCTAACCTAACCCAACCTAACATTTCGGCGGTAATATTTGACCACATTCCTGTCTTGTTGGCCTCTACGTCTACGTGGAACCTTCATATACATCAATAACGTAATATAACCTAACCTAACCTAACCTAACATCTCGGCGGTAATATTTGACAACATTCGTGGCGAGTTGGCATCTACGTCTCCCTGGGACCTTTATATAATTCAATAACGTAATATAACCTAACCTAACCCAATCTAACATTTCGGCGGTAATATTTGACCACATTCCTGTCTTGTTGGCCTCTACGTCTACGTGGGACCTTCATATCCATCAATAACGTAATATAACCTAACCTAACCCATCCTATCATCTCGGCGGTAATATTAGACAACATTCGTGGCGAGTTGGCCTCTACGTCTCCGTGGGACCTTCATATACATCAATAACGAAATATAACCTAACCTAAACCAACCTATCATCTCGGCGATAATATATGACAACATTCCTGGCGAGTTGGCCTCTACGTCTCCGTGGGACACTTAGATACATCTGTAACGTAATATAACCTAACCTAACCCAACCTAACATCTCGGCGGTAATATTTGACCACATTCCTGTCTTGTTGGCCTCTACGTCTACGTGGGACCTTCATATACATCAATAACGTAATATAACCTAACCTAACCTAACCTAACATCTCGGCGGTAGTATTTGACATCATTCCTGGCGAGTTGGCCTCTACGTCTCCGTTTGACCTTCATATACATCAATAACGTAATTTAACCTAACCTAACCCAACCTAACATCTCGGCGGTAGTATTTGACATCATTCCTGGCGAGTTGGCCTCTACGTCTCCGTTTGACCTTCATATACATCAATAACGTAATTTAACCTAACCTTACCCAACCTATCATCTCGGCGGTAATATTTGACCACATTCCTGGCGAGTTGGCCTCTACGTCTCCGTGGGACCTTTATATACATCAATTACGTAATATAACCGAACCTAACCCATCCTAACATCTCGGCGGTAGTATTCGACATCATTCCTGGCGAGTTGGCCTCTACGTCTCCGTTTGACCTTCATATACATCAATAACGTAATTTAACCTAACCTAACCCAACCTATCATCTCGGCGGTAATATTAGACAACATTCGTGGCGAGTTGGCCTCTACGTATCCGTGGGAGCTTCATATACATGAATAACGAAATATAACCTAACCTAAACCAACCTATCATCTCGGCGATAATATTTGACAACATTCCTGGCGAGTTGGCCTCTACGTCTCCGTGGGACCTTTATATACATCAATAACGTAATATAACCGAACCTAACCCAACCTAACATCTCGGCGGTAGTATTTGACATCATTCCTGGCGAGTTGGCCTCTACGTCTCCGTTTGACCTTCATATACATCAATAACGTAATTTAACCTAACCTAACCCAACCTATCATCTCGGCGGTAATATTAGACAACATTCGTGGCGAGTTGGCCTCTACGGCTCCGTGGGACCTTCATGTACGTCAATAACGAAAAGTAACCTAACCTAAACCAACCTATCATATCGGCGATAATATTTGACAACATTCCTGGCGAGTTGGCCTCTACGTCTCCGTGGGACACTTAGATACATCTGTAAGGTAATATAACCTAACCTAACCCAACCTAACATCTCGGCGGTAATATTTGACAACATTCCTGGCGAGTTGACATCTACGTCTCCGGGGGACCCTAAGATACATCTGTAACGTAATATAACCTAACCTAACCCAACCTAACATCTCGGCGGTAATATTTGACAACATTCCTGGCGAGTTGGCCTCTACGTCTCCGTTTGACCTTCATATACATCAATAACGTAATATAACCTAACCTAAGCCAACCTAATATCTCGGCTGTAATATTTGACAACATTCGTGGCGAGTTGGCCTCTACGTCTCCGTTTGAGCTTCATATACATCAATAACGTAATATAAGCTAACCTAACCCAATCTAACATCTCGGCGGTAATATTTGACAACATTCCTGGCGAGTTGGCATCTACGTCTCCGTGGGACCTTTATATACATCAATAACGTAATATAAGCTAACCTAACCCAATCTAACATCTCGGCGGTAATATTTGACAACATTCCTGGCGAGTTGGTATCTACGTCTACGTGGGACCTTCATATCCATCAATAACGTAATATAACCTAACGTAACCCAACCTAACATCTCGGCGGTAGTATTTGACATCATTCCTGGCGAGTTGGCCTCTACGTCTCCGTTTGACCTTCATACACATCAATAACGTAATTTAACCTAACCTAACCCAACCTATCATCTCGGCGTTAATATTTGACAACATTCCTGGCGAGTTGGCCTCTACGTCTCCGTGGGACCTTTATATACATCAATAACATAATATAAGCTAGCCTAACCCAATCTAACATTTCGGCGGTAATATTTGACCACATTCCTGTCTTGTTGGCCTCTTCGTCTCCGTGGGACCTTCATATACATCAATAACGAAATATAACCTAACCTAAACCAACCTATCATCTCGGCGATAATATTTGACCACATTCCTGGCGAGTTGGCCTCTACGTCTCCGTGGGACACTTAGATACATCTGTAAGGTAATATAACCTAACCTAACCCAACCTAACATCTCGGCGGTAATATTTGACAACATTCCTGGCCAGTTGGCATCTACGTCTCCGTGGGACCCTAAGATACATCTGTAACGTAATATAACCTTACCTAACCCAACCTAACATCTCGGCGGTAATATTTGACAACATTCCTGGCGAGTTGGCCTCTACGTCTCCGTTTGACCTTCATATACATCAATAACGTAATATAACCTAACCTAAGCCAACCTAATATCTCGGCTGTAATATTTGACAACATTCGTGGCGAGTTGGCCTCTACGTCTCCGTTTGAGCTTCATATACATCAATAACGTAATATAAGCTAACCTAACCCAATCTAACATCTCGGCGGTAATATTTGACAACATTCCTGGCGAGTTGGCATCTACGTCTACGTGGGACCTTCATATCCATCAATAACGTAATATAACCTAACCTAACCCAACCTAACATCTCGGCGGTAATATTTGACCACATTCCTGGCGAGTTGGCCTCTACGTCTCCGTGGGACCTTTATATACATCAATAACGTAATATAACCTAACTTAACCCAACCTAACATCTCGGCGATAGTATTTGACATCATTCCTGGCGAGTTGGCCTCTACGTCTCCGTTTGACCTTCATATACATCAATAACGTAATATAACCTAACCTAAGCCAACCTAGCATCTCAGCGGTAATATTTGACAACATTCGTGGCGAGTTGTCCTCTACGTCTCCGTGGGACCTTTATATACATCAATAACGTAATATAAGCTAGCCTAACCTAACCTAACATTTCGTCGGTAATAATTGACCACATTCCTGTCTTGTTGGCCTCTTCGTCTCCATGGGACCTTCATATACATCAATAACGAAATATAACCTAACCTAAACCAACCTATCATCTCGGCGATAATATTTGACAACATTCCTGGCGAGTTGGCCTCTGCGTCTCTGAGGGACCTTTATATACATCAATAACGTAATATAAACTAGCCTAACTCGACCTAACATCTCGGCGGTAATATTTGACAACATTCCTGGCGAGTTGGCATCTACGCCTCCCTGGGACCTTTATATAATTCAATAACGTAATATAACCTAACCTAACCCATCCTAACATCTCGGCGGTAGTATTTGACATCATTCCTGGCGAGTTGGACTCTACGTCTCCGTTTGAACGTCATATACATCAATAACGTAATTTAACCTAACCTAACACAACCTATCATCTCGGCGGTAATATTAGACAACATTCGTGGCGAGTTGGCCTCTACGTCTCCGTGGGACCTTCATATACATCAATAACGAAATATAACCTAACCTAAACCAACCTAACATCTCGGCGGTAATATTTGACAACATTCCTGGCGAGTTGGCCTCTGCGTCTCTGAGGGACCTTTATATACATCAATAACGTAATATAAACTAGCCTAACTCGACCTAACATCTCGGCGGTAATATTTGACAACATTCCTGGCGAGTTGGCCTCTACGTCTCCGTTTGACCTTCATATACATCAATAACGTAATATAACCTAACCTAAGCCAACCTAACATCTCGGCGGTAATATTTGACAACATTCCTGGCGAGTTGGCCTCTGCGTCTCTGAGGGACCTTTATATACATCAATAACGTAATATAAACTAGCCTAACTCGACCTAACATCTCGGCGGTAATATTTGACAACATTCCTGGCGAGTTGGCATCTAGGCCTCCCTGGGACCTTTATATAATTCAATAACGTAATATAACCTAACCTAACCCATGCTAACATCTCGGCGGTAGTATTTGACATCATTCCTGGCGAGTTGGCCTCTACGTCTCCGTTTGAACTTCATATACATCAATAACGTAATTTAACCTAACCTAACACAACCTATCATCTCGGCGGTAATATTTGACAACATTCCTGGCGAGTTGGCATCTACGTCTCCCTGGGACCTTTATATACATCAATAACGTAATATAAGCTAACCTAACCCAATCTAACATCTCGGCGGTAATATTTGACAACATTCCTGGCGAGTTGGTATCTACGTCTACGTGGGACCTTCATATCCATCAATAACGTAATATAACCTAACCTAACCCAACCTAACATCTCGGCGGTAATATTTGACCACATTCCTGGCGAGTTGGCCTCTACGTCTCCGTGGGACCTTCATATACATCAATAACGAAATATAGCCTAACCTAAACCAACCTATCATCTCGGCGATAATATTTGACAACATTCCTGGCGAGTTGGCCTCTACGTCTCCGTTTGACCTTCATATACATCAATAACGTAATATATGCTAATCTAACCCAACCTAACATTTCGGCGGTAATATTTGACAACATTCCTGGCGAGTTGGCATCTACGTCTCCGTGGGACCCTTAGATACATCTCTAACGTAATATAACCTAACCTAACCCAACCTAACATCTCGGCGGTAATATTTGACAACATTCCTGGCGAGTTGGCCTCTACGTCTCCGTGGGACACTTAGATACATCTGTAAGGTAATATAACCTAACCTAACCCAACCTAACATCTCGGCGGTAATATTTGACAACATTCCTGGCGAGTTGGCCTCTACATCTCCGTTTTACCTTCATATACATCAATAACGTAATATATGCTAATCTAACCCAACCTAACATTTCGGCGGTAATATTTGACAACATTCCTGGCGAGTTGGCATCTACGTCTCCGTGGGACCCTTAGATACATCTCTAACGTAATATAACCTAACCTAACCCAACCTAACATCTCGGCGGTAATATTTGACAACATTCCTGGCGAGTTGGCCTCTACGTCTCCGTGGGACACTTAGATACATCTGTAAGGTAATATAACCTAACCTAACCCAACCTAACATCTCGGCGGTAATATTTGACAACATTCCTGGCGAGTTGGCATCTACGCCTCCGTTTGACCTTCATATACATCAATAACGTAATATATGCTAACCTAACCCAACCTAACATCTCGGCGATAATATTTGACAACATTCCTGGCGAGTTGGCTTCTACGTCTACGTTTGAGCTTCATATACATCAATAACGTAATATATGCTAACCTAACCCAACCTAACATCTCGGCGGTAATATTTGACAACATTCGTGGCGAGTTGGCTTCTCCGTCTCCGTGGGACCTTTATATACTTCAATAACGTAATATAATCTAACCTAACCCAACCTAACATCTCGGCGGTAATATTTGACAACATTCCTGGCGAGTTGGCATCTACGCCTCGATGTGACCTTTATATAATTCAATAACGTAATATAACCTAACCTAACCCAATCTAACATTTCGGCGGTAATATTTGACCACATTCCTGTCTTGTTGGCCTCTACGTCTCCGTGGGACCTTCATATACATCAATAAGGAAATATAACCTAACCTAAACCAACCTATCATCTCGGCGATAATATTTGACAACATTCCAGGCGAGTTGGCCTCTACGTCTCCGTGGGACACTTAGATACATCTGTAAGGTAATATAACCTAACCTAACCCAACCTAACGTCTCGGCGGTAATATTTGACAACATTCCTGGCGAGTTGGCCTCTACGTCTCCGTTTGAGCTTCATATACATCAATAACGTAATATAACCTAACCTAAGCCAACCTAACATCTCGGCGGTAATATTTGGCAACATTCCTGGCGAGTTGGCATCTACGCCTCCTTGTGACCTTTATATAATTCAATAACGTAATATAACCTAACCTAACCCAATCTAACATTTCGGCGGTAATATTTGACCACATTCCTGTCTTGTTGGCCTCTACGTCTCCGTGGGACCTTCATATACATCAATAACGAAATATAACCTAACCTAAACCAACCTATCATCTCGGCGATAATATTTGACAACATTCCTGGCGAGTTGGCCTCTACGTCTCCGTGGGACACTTAGATACATCTGTAAGGTAATATAACCTAACCTAACCCAACCTAACATCTCGGCGGTAATATTTGACAACATTCCTGGCGAGTTGGCATCTACGTCTCCGTGGGACCCTAAGATACATCTGTAACGTAATATAACCTAACCTAACCCAACCTAACATCTCGGCGGTAATATTTGACAACATTCCTGGCGAGTTGGTATCTACGTCTACGTGGGACCTTCATATCCATCAATAACGTAATATAACCTAACCTAACCCAACCTAACATATCGGCGGTAATATTTGATCACATTCCTTGCGAGTTGGCCTCTACGTCTCCGTGGGACCTTTATATACATCAATAACGTAATATAACCTAACTTAACCCAACCTAACATCTCGGCGGTAGTATTTGACATCATTCCTGGCGAGTTGGCCTCTACGTCTCCGTGGGACCTTCATATACATCAATAACGAAATATAACCTAACCTAAACCAACCTATCATCTCGGCGATAATATTTGACAACATTCCTGGCGAGTTGGCCTCTACGTCTCCGTGGGACACTTAGGTACATCTGTAAGGTAATATAACCTAACCTAACCCAACCTAACATCTCGGCGGTAATATTTGACAACATTCCTGGCGAGTTGGCATCTACGTCTCCGTGGGACCCTAAGATACATCTGTAACGTAATATAACCTAACCTAACCCAACCTAACATCTCGGCGGTAATATTTGATAACATTCCTGGCGAGTTGGCCTCTACGTCTCCGTTTGGCCTTCATATCCATCAATAACGTAATATAACCTAACCTAACACAACCTATCATCTCGGCGGTAATGTTTGACAACATTCCTGGCGAGTTGGCCTCTACGTCTCCGTGGGACCTTTATATACATCAATAACATAATATAAGCTAGCCTAACCCAATCTAACATTTCGGCGGTAATATTTGACCACATTCCTGTCTTGTTGGCCTCTACGTCTCCGTGGGACCTTCATATACATCAATAACGAAATATAACCTAACCTAAACCAACCTATCATCTCGGCGATAATATTTGACAACATTCCTGGCGAGTTGGCCTCTACGTCTCCGTGGGACACTTAGATACATCTGTAATGTAATATAACCTAACCTAACCCAACCTAACATCTCGGCGGTAATATTTGACAACATTCCTGGCGAGTTGGCATCTACGTCAACGTGGGACCCTAAGATACATCTGTAACGTAATATAACCTAACCTAACCCAACCTAACATCTCGGCGGTAATATTTGACAACATTCCTGGCGAGTTGGCATCTACGTCTCCGTGGGACCCTAAGATACATCTGTAACGTAATATAACCTAACCTAACCCAACCTAACATCTCGGCGGTAATATTTGACAACATTCCTGGCGAGTTGGCCTCTACGTCTCCGTTTGATCTTCATATACATCAATAACGTAATATAACCTAACCTAAGCCAACCTAACATCTCGGCGGTAATATTTGACAACATTCCTGGCGAGTTGGCCTCTGCGTCTCTGAGGGACCTTTATATACATCAATAACGTATTATAAACTAGCCTAACTCGACCTAACATCTCGGCGGTAATATTTGACAACATTCCTGGCGAGTTGGCATCTACGCCTCCCTGGGACCTTTATATAATTCAATAACGTAATATAACCTAACCTAACCCATCCTAACATCTCGGCGGTAGTATTTGACATCATTCCTGGCGAGTTGGACTCTACGTCTCCGTTTGAACGTCATATACATCAATAACGTAATTTAACCTAACCTAACACAACCTATCATCTCGGCGGTAATATTAGACAACATTCGTGGCGAGTTGGCCTCTACGTCTCCGTGGGACCTTCATATACATCAATAACGAAATATAACCTAACCTAAACCAACCTAACATCTCGGCGGTAATATTTGACAACATTCCTGGCGAGTTGGCCTCTGCGTCTCTGAGGGACCTTTATATACATCAATAACGTAATATAAACTAGCCTAACTCGACCTAACATCTCGGCGGTAGTATTTGACAACATTCCTGGCGAGTTGGCCTCTACGTCTCCGTTTGACCTTCATATACATCAATAACGTAATATAACCTAACCTAAGCCAACCTAACATCTCGGCGGTAATATTTGACAACATTCCTGGCGAGTTGGCCTCTGCGTCTCTGAGGGACCTTTATATACATCAATAACGTAATATAAACTAGCCTAACTCGACCTAACATCTCGGCGGTAATATTTGACAACATTCCTGGCGAGTTGGCATCTACGCCTCCCTGGGACCTTTATATAATTCAATAACGTAATATAACCTAACCTAACCCATCCTAACATCTCGGCGGTAGTATTTGACATCATTCCTGGCGAGTTGGCCTCTACGTCTCCGTTTGAACGTCATATACATCAATAACGTAATTTAACCTAACCTAACACAACCTATCATCTCGGCGGTAATATTAGACAACATTCGTGGCGAGTTGGCCTCTACGTCTCCGTGGGACCTTCATATACATCAATAACGAAATATAACCTAACCTAAACCAACCTATCATCTCGGCGATAATATTTGACAACATTCCTGGCGAGTTGGCCTCTACGTCTCCGTTTGACCTTCATATACATCAATAACGTAATATATGCTAATCTAACCCAACCTAACATTTCGGCGGTAATATTTGACAACATTCCTGGCGAGTTGGCATCTACGTCTCCGTGGGACCCTTAGATACATCTCTAACGTAATATAACCTAACCTAACCCAACCTAACATCTCGGCGGTAATATTTGACAACATTCCTGGCGAGTTGGCCTCTACGTCTCCGTGGGACACTTAGATACATCTGTAAGGTAATATAACCTAACCTAACCCAACCTAACATCTCGGCGGTAATATTTGACAACATTCCTGGCGAGTTGGCCTCTACATCTCCGTTTGACCTTCATATACATCAATAACGTAATATATGCTAATCTAACCCAACCTAACATTTCGGCGGTAATATTTGACAACATTCCTGGCGAGTTGGCATCTACGTCTCCGTGGGACCCTTAGATACATCTCTAACGTAATATAACCTAACCTAACCCAACCTAACATCTCGGCGGTAATATTTGACAACATTCCTGGCGAGTTGGCCTCTACGTCTCCGTGGGACACTTAGATACATCTGTAAGGTAATATAACCTAACCTAACCCAACCTAACATCTCGGCGGTAATATTTGACAACATTCCTGGCGAGTTGGCATCTACGCCTCCGTTTGACCTTCATATACATCAATAACGTAATATATGCTAACCTAACCCAACCTAACATCTCGGCGATAATGTTTGACAACATTCCTGGCGAGTTGGCTTCTACGTCTACGTTTGAGCTTCATATACATCAATAACGTAATATATGCTAACCTAACCCAACCTAACATCTCGGCGGTAATATTTGACAACATTCGTGGCGAGTTGGCTTCTCCGTCTCCGTGGGACCTTTATATACTTCAATAACGTAATATAATCTAACCTAACCCAACCTAACATCTCGGCGGTAATATTTGACAACATTCCTGGCGAGTTGGCATCTACGCCTCGATGTGACCTTTATATAATTCAATAACGTAATATAACCTAACCTAACCCAATCTAACATTTCGGCGGTAATATTTGACCACATTCCTGTCTTGTTGGCCTCTACGTCTCCGTGGGACCTTCATATACATCAATAACGAAATATAACCTAACCTAAACCAACCTATCATCTCGGCGATAATATTTGACAACATTCCAGGCGAGTTGGCCTCTACGTCTCCGTGGGACACTTAGATACATCTGTAAGGTAATATAACCTAACCTAACTCAACCTAACGTCTCGGCGGTAATATTTGACAACATTCCTGGCGAGTTGGCCTCTACGTCTCCGTTTGAGCTTCATATACATCAATAACGTAATATAACCTAACCTAAGCCAACCTAACATCTCGGCGGTAATATTTGGCAACATTCCTGGCGAGTTGGCATCTACGCCTCCTTGTGACCTTTATATAATTCAATAACGTAATATAACCTAACCTAACCCAATCTAACATTTCGGCGGTAATATTTGACCACATTCCTGTCTTGTTGGCCTCTACGTCTCCGTGGGACCTTCATATACATCAATAACGAAATATAACCTAACCTAAACCAACCTATCATCTCGGCGATAATATTTGACAACATTCCTGGCGAGTTGGCCTGTACGTCTCCGTGGGACACTTAGATACATCTGTAAGGTAATATAACCTAACCTAACCCAACCTAACATCTCGGCGGTAATATTTGACAACATTCCTGGCGAGTTGGCATCTACGTCTCCGTGGGACCCTAAGATACATCTGTAACGTAATATAACCTAACCTAACCCAACCTAACATCTCGGCGGTAATATTTGACAACATTCCTGGCGAGTTGGTATCTACGTCTACGTGGGACCTTCATATCCATCAATAACGTAATATAACCTAACCTAACCCAACCTAACATATCGGCGGTAATATTTGATCACATTCCTTGCGAGTTGGCCTCTACGTCTCCGTGGGACCTTTATATACATCAATAACGTAATATAACCTAACTTAACCCAACCTAACATCTCGGCGGTAGTATTTGACATCATTCCTGGCGAGTTGGCCTCTACGTCTCCGTGGGACCTTCATATACATCAATAACGAAATATAACCTAACCTAAACCAACCTATCATCTCGGCGATAATATTTGACAACATTCCTGGCCAGTTGGCCTCTACGTCTCCGTGGGACACTTAGGTACATCTGTAAGGTAATATAACCTAACCTAACCCAACCTAACATCTCGGCGGTAATATTTGACAACATTCCTGGCGAGTTGGCATCTACGTCTCCGTGGGACCCAAAGATACATCTGTAACGTAATATAACCTAACCTAACCCAACCTAACATCTCGGCGGTAATATTTGACAACATTCCTGGCGAGTTGGCCTCTACGTCTCCGTTTGGCCTTCATATCCATCAATAACGTAATATAACCTAACCTAACACAACCTATCATCTCGGCGGTAATGTTTGACAACATTCCTGGCGAGTTGGCCTCTACGTCTCCGTGGGACCTTTATATACATCAATAACATAATATAAGCTAGCCTAACCCAATCTAACATTTCGGCGGTAATATTTGACCACATTCCTGTCTTGTTGGCCTCTACGTCTCCGTGGGACCTTCATATACATCAATAACGAAATATAACCTAACCTAAACCAACCTATCATCTCGGCGATAATATTTGACAACATTCCTGGCGAGTTGGCCTCTACGTCTCCGTGGGACACTTAGATACATCTGTAATGTAATATAACCTAACCTAACCCAACCTAACATCTCGGCGGTAATATTTGACAACATTCCTGGCGAGTTGGCATCTACGTCTCCGTGGGACCCTAAGATACATCTGTAACGTAATATAACCTAACCTAACCCAACCTAACATCTCGGCGGTAATATTTGACAACATTCCTGGCGAGTTGGCATCTACGTCTCCGTGGGACCCTAAGATACATCTGTAACGTAATATAACCTAACCTAACCCAACCTAACATCTCGGCGGTAATATTTGACAACATTCCTGGCGAGTTGGCCTCTACGTCTCCGTTTGATCTTCATATACATCAATAACGTAATATAACCTAACCTAAGCCAACCTAACATCTCGGCGGTAATATTTGACAACATTCCTGGCGAGTTGGCCTCTGCGTCTCTGAGGGACCTTTATATACATCAATAACGTATTATAAACTAGCCTAACTCGACCTAACATCTCGGCGGTAATATTTGACAACATTCCTGGCGAGTTGGCCTCTACGTCTCCGTGGGACCTTCATATACATCAATAACGAAGTATAACCTAACCTAAACCAACCTATCATCTCGGCGATAATATTTGACAACATTCCTGGCGAGTTGGCCTCTACGTCTCCGTTTGAACTTCATATACATCAATAACGTAATTTAACCTAACCTAACACAACCTATCATCTCGGCGGTAATATTAGACAACATTCGTGGCGAGTTGGCCTCTACGTCTCCGTGGGACCTTCATATACATCAATAACGAAATATAACCTAACCTAAGCCAACCTAACATCTCAGCGGTAATATTTGACAACATTCGTGGCGAGTTGGCCTCTACACCTCCGTGGGACCTTTATATACATCAATAACGTAATATAAGCTAGCCTAACCTAACCTAACATTTCGGCGGTAATAATTGACAACATTCCTGGCGAGTTTGCCTCTACGTCTCCGTTTGACCTTCATATACATCAATAACGTAATATATGCTAACCTAACCCAACCTAACATCTCGGCGGTAATATTTGACAACATTCCTGGCGAGTTGGCCTCTACGTCTCCGTTTGACCTTCATATACATCAATAACGTAATATAACCTAACCTTAGCCAACCTAACATCTCGGCTGTAATATTTGACAACATTCGTGGCGAGTTGGCCTCTACGTCTCCGTCGGACCTTTATATACATCAATAACGTAATATAACCTAACCTAACCTAACCTAACATTTCTGCGGTAATATTTGACAACATTCCTGGCGAGTTGGCCTCTACATCTCCGTTTGACCTTCATATACATCCATAACGTAATATATGCTAACCTAACCCAACCTAACATCTCGGCGGTAATATTTGACAACATTCCTGGCGAGTTAGCCTCTACGTCTCTGTGGGAACTTTATAGACATCAATAACGTAATATAAACTAGCCTAACTCAACCTAACATCTCGGCGGTAATATTTGACAACATTCCTGGCGAGTTGGCATCTACGCCTCCCTGGGACCTTTATATAATTCAATAACGTAATATAACCTAACCTAACCCAATCTAACATTTCTGCGGTAATATTTGACCACATTCCTCTCTTGTTGGCATCTACGTCTACGTGGGACCTTCATATCCATCAATAACGTACTATAACCTAACCTAACACAACCTATCATCTCGGCGGTAAAATTTGACCACATTCCTGGCGTGTTGGCCTCTACGTCTCCGTGGGATCTTTATATACATCAATAACGTAATATAACCGAACCTAACCCAACCTAACATCTCGGCGGTAGTATTTGACATCATTCCTGGCGAGTTGGCCTCTACGTCTCCGTTTGACCTTCATATACATCAATAACGTAATTTAACCTAACCTAACACAACCTATCATCTCGGCGGTAATATTTGACAACATTCCTGGCGAGTTGGCCTCTCCGTCTCCGTGGGACCTTCATATACATCAATAACGAAATATAACCTAACCTAAACCAACCTATCATCTCGGCGATAATATTTGACAACATTCCTGGCGAGTTGGCCTCTACGTCTCCGTTTGAACTTCATATACATCAATAACGTAATTTAACCTAACCTAACACAACCTATCATCTCGGCGGTAATATTAGACAACATTCGTGGTGAGTTGGCCTCTACGTCTCCATGGGACCTTCATATACATCAATAACGAAATATAACCTAACCTAAACCAACCTATCATCTCGGCGATAATATTTGACAACATTCCTGGCGAGTTGGCCTCTACGTCTCCGTTTGACATTCATATACAGCAATAACGTAATATAAGCTAACCTAACCCAATCTAACATTTCTGCGGTAATATTTGACCACATTCCTCTCTTGTTGGCATCTACGTCTACGTGGGACCTGCATATCCATCAATAACGTAATATAACCTAACCTAACACAACCTATCATCTCGGCGGTAATATTAGACAACATTCGTGGCGAGTGGGCCTCTACGTCTCCGTGGGACCTTCATATACATCAATAACGAAATATAACCTAACCTAACACAACCTATCATCTCGGCGGTAATATTTGACCACATTCCTGGCGAGTTGGCCTCTACGTCTCCGTGGGACCTTTATATACATCAATAACGTAATATAACCGAACCTAACCCAACCTAACATCTCGGCGATAGTATTTGACGTCATTCCTGGCGAGTTGGCCTCTACGTCTCCGTTTGACCTTCATATACATCAATAACATAATTTAACCTAACCTAACCCAACCTAACATCTCGGCGGTAATATTTGACAACATTCCTGGCGAGTTTGCCTCTACGTCTCCGTTTGACCTTCATATACATCAATAACGTAATATATGCTAACCTAACCCAACCTAACATCTCGGCGATAATATTTGACAACATTCCTGGCGAGTTGGCTTCTACGTCTCCGTTTGACCTTCATATACATCAATAACGTAATATATGCTAACCTAACACAACCTAACATCTCGGCGGTAATATTTGACAACATTCCTGGCGAGTTGGCCTCTACGTCTCCGTGGGATCTTTATATACATCAATAACGTAATATAAGCTAACCTAACCCAATCTAACATCTCGGCGGTAATATTTGACAACATTCCTGGCGAGTTGGCATCTACGTCTCCGTGGGACACTTAGATACATCTGTAAGGTAGTATAACCTAACCTAACCCAACCTAACATCTCGGCGGTAATATTTGACAACAATACTGGCGAGTTGGCATCTACGTCTCCGTGCGACCCTAAGATACATCTGTAACGTAATATAACCTAACCTAACCCAACCTAACATCTCGGCGGTAATATTTGACAACATTCCTGGCGAGTTGGCCTCTACGTTTCCGTTTGACCTTCATATACATCAATAACGTAATATAACCTAACCTAAGCCAACCTAACATCTCGGCTGTAATATTTGACAACATTCGTGACGAGTTGGCCTCTACGTATCCGTGGGACCTTTATATACATCAATAACGTAATATAAGCTAGCCTAACACAATCTAACACCTCGGCGGTAATATTTGACAACATTCCTGGCGAGTTGGCCTCTACCTCTCCGTTTGGCCTTTATATTCATCAATAACGTAATATAACCTAACCTAACCCAACCTATCATCCCGGCGGTAATATTTGACAACATTCCTGGCGAGTTGGCCTCTACGTCTCCGTGGGATCTTTATATACATCAATAACGTAATATAAGCTAACCTAACCCAATCTAACATCTCGGCGGTAATATTTGACAACATTCCTGGCGAGTTGGCATCTACGTCTCCCTGGGACCTTTATATACATCAATAACGTAATATAACCTAACCTAACCCAACCTAACATTTCGGCGATAATATTTGACAACATTCCTGGCGAGTTGGCCTCTACATCTCCGTTTGACCTTCATATACATCAATAACGTAATATATGCTAACCTAACCCAACCTAACATCTCGGCGGTAATATTTGACAACATTCCTGGCGAGTTAGCCTCTACGTCTCTGTGGGACCTTTATATACACCAATAACGTAATTTAAACTAGCCTAACTCAACCTAACATCTCGGCGGTAATATTTGACAACATTCCTGGCGAGTTGGCATCTACGCCTCCCTGGGACCTTTATATAATTCAATAACGTAATATAACCTAACCTAAACCAATCTAACATTTCTGCGGTAATATTTGAACACATTCCTCTCTTGTTGGCATCTACGTCTACGTGGGACCTTCATATCCATCAATAACGTAATATAACCTAACCTAACACAACCTATCATCTCGGCGGTAATATTTGACCACATTCCTGGCGAGTTGGCCTCTACGTCTCCGTGGGACCTTTATATACATCAATAACGTAATATAACCGAACCTAACCCAACCTAACATCTCGGCGGTAGTATTTGACATCATTCCTGGCGAGTTGGCCTCTACATCTCCGTTTGACCTTCATATACATCAATAACGTAATATATGCTAACCTAACCCAACCTAACATCTACGGCGATAATATTTGACAACATTCCTGGCGAGTTGGCCTCTACATCTCCGTTTGACCTTCATATACATCAATAACGTAATATATGCTAACCTAACCCAACCTAACATCTCGGCGATAATATTTGACCACATTCCTGGCGAGTTGGCCTCTACGTCTCCGTGGGACCTTTATATACATCAATAACGTAATATAACCGAACCTAACCCAACCTAACATCTCGGCGGTAGTATTTGAAATCATTCCTGGCGAGTTGGCCTCTACGTCTCCGTTTGACCTTCATATACATCAATAACGTAATATAACCTAACCTAACACAACCTATCATCTCGGCGGTAATATTTGACAACATTCCTGGCGAGTTGGCCTCTACGTCTCCGTAGGATCTTTATATACATCAATAACGTAATATAAGCTAACCTAACCCAATCTAACATCTCGGCGGTAGTATTTGACATCATTCCTGGCGAGTTGGCCTCTACGTCACCGTGGGACCTTTATATACATCAATAACGTAATATAACCGAACCTTACCCAACCTAACATCTCGGCGGTAGTATTTGACATCATTCCTGGCGAGTTGGCCTCTACGTCTCCGTTTGACCTTCATATACATCAATAACGTAATTTAACCTAACCTAACCCAACCTATCATCTCGGCGGTAATATTAGACAACATTCGTGGCGAGTTGGCCTCTACGTATCCGTGGGACCTTCATATACATCAATAACGAAATATAACCTAACCTAAACCAACCTATCATCTCGGCGATAATATTTGATAACATTCCTGGCGAGTTGGCCTCTACGTCTCCGTGGGACCTTTATATACATCAATAACGTAATATAACCGAACCTAACCCAACCTAACATTTCGGCGGTAATATTTGACAACATTCCTGGCGAGTTTGCCTCTACGTCTCCGTTTGACCTTCATATACATCAATAACGTAATATATGCTACCCTAACCCAACCTAACATCTCGGCGATAATATTTGACAACATTCCTGGCGAGTTGGCATCTACGCCTCCCTGGGACCTTTATATAATTCAATAACGTAATATAACCTAACCTAACCCAATCTAACATTTCTGCGGTAATATTTGAACACATTCCTCTCTTGTTGGCATCTACGTCTACGTGGGACCTTCATATCCATCAATAACGTAATATAACCTAACCTAACACAACCTATCATCTCGGCGGTAATATTTGACCGCATTCCTGGCGAGTTGGCCTCTACGTCTCCGTGGGACCTTTATATACATCAATAACGTAATATAACCGAACCTAACCCAACCTAACATCTCGGCGGTAGTATTTGACATCATTCCTGGCGAGTTGGCCTCTACGTCTCCGTTTGACCTTCATATACATCAATACCGTAATTTAACCTAACCTAACCCAACCTATCATCTCGGCGTAATATTAGACAACATTCGTGGCGAGTTGGCCTCTACGTCTCCGTGGGACCTTCATATACATCAATAACGAAATATAACCTAACCTAAACCAACCTATCATCTCGGCGATAATATTTGACCACATTCCTGGCGAGTTGGCCTCTACGTCTCCGTGGGACCTTTATATACATCAATAACGTAATATAACCGAACCTAACCCAACCTAACATCTCGGCGGTAGTATTTGACATCATTCCTGGCGAGTTGGCCTCTACGTCTCCGTTTGACCTTCATATACATCAATAACATAATTTAACCTAACCTAACCCAACCTAACATTTCGGCGGTAATATTTGACAACATTCCTGGCGAGTTGGCTTCTACGTCTCCGTTTGAGCTTCATATACATCAATAACGTAATATATGCTAACCTAACCCAACCTATCATCTCGGCGGTAATATTTGACAACATTCGTGGCGAGTTGGCTTCTCCGCCTCCGTGGGACCTTTATATACTTCAATAACGTAATATAATCTAACCTATCCCAACCTAACATCTCGGCGGTAATATTTGACAACATTCCTGGCGAGTTGGCCTGTACGCCTCCATTTGGCCTTCATATACATCAATAACGTAATATAACCTAACCTAACCCAACCTATCATCTCGGCGGTAATATTTGACAACATTCCTGGCGAGTTGGCCTCTACTTCTCCGTGGGATCTTTATATACATCAATAACGTAATATAAGCTAACCTAACCCAATCTAACATCTCGGCGGTAGTATTTGACATCATTCCTGGCGAGTTGGCCTCTACGTCTCCGTTTGGCCTTCATATACATCAATAACGTAATATAACCTAACCTAACCCAACCTAACATCTCGGCGGTAATATTTGACAACATTCCTGGCGAGTTGGCCTCTACGTTTCCGTTTGACCTTCATATACATCAATAACGTAATATAACCTAACCTAAGCCAACCTAACATCTCGGCTGTAATATTTGACAACATTCGTGACGAGTTGGCCTCTACGTATCCGTGGGACCTTTATATACATCAATAACGTAATATAAGCTAGCCTAACACAATCTAACACCTCGGCGGTAATATTTGACAACATTCCTGGCGAGTTGGCCTCTACGTCTCCGTTTGGCCTTTATATTCATCAATAACGTAATATAACCTAACCTAACCCAACCTATCATCTCGGCGGTAATATTTGGCAACATTCCTGGCGAGTTGGCCTCTACGTCTCCGTGGGATCTTTATATACATCAATAACGTAATATAAGCTAACCTAACCCAATCTAACATCTCGGCGGTAATATTTGACAACATTCCTGGCGAGTTGGCATCTACGTCTCCCTGGGACCTTTATATACATCAATAACGTAATATAACCTAACCTAACCCAACCTAACATTTCGGCGATAATATTTGACAACATTCCTGGCGAGTTGGCCTCTACATCTCCGTTTGACCTTCATATACATCAATAACGTAATATATGCTAACCTAACCCAACCTAACATCTCGGCGGTAATATTTGACAACATTCCTGGCGAGTTAGCCTCTACGTCTCTGTGGGACCTTTATATACACCAATAACGTAATTTAAACTAGCCTAACTCAACCTAACATCTCGGCGGTAATATTTGACAACATTCCTGGCGAGTTGGCATCTACGCCTCCCTGGGACCTTTATATAATTCAATAACGTAATATAACCTAACCTAAACCGATCTAACATTTCTGCGGTAATATTTGAACACATTCCTCTCTTGTTGGCATCTACGTCTACGTGGGACCTTCATATCCATCAATAACGTAATATAACCTAACCTAACACAACCTATCATCTCGGCGGTAATATTTGACCACATTCCTGGCGAGTTGGCCTCTACGTCTCCGTGGGACCTTTATATACATCAATAACGTAATATAACCGAACCTAACCCAACCTAACATCTCGGCGGTAGAATTTGACATCATTCCTGGCGAGTTGGCCTCTACATCTCCGTTTGACCTTCATATACATCAATAACGTAATATATGCTAACCTAACCCAACCTAACATCTACGGCGATAATATTTGACAACATTCCTGGCGAGTTGGCCTCTACATCTCCGTTTGACCTTCATATACATCAATAACGTAATATATGCTAACCTAACCCAACCTAACATCTTGGCGATAATATTTGACCACATTCCTGGCGAGTTGGCCTCTACGTCTCCGTGGGACCTTTATATACATCAATAACGTAATATAACCGAACCTTACCCAACCTAACATCTCGGCGGTAGTATTTGACATCATTCCTGGCGAGTTGGCCTCTACGTCTCCGTTTGACCTTCATATACATCAATAACGTAATTTAACCTAACCTAACCCAACCTATCATCTCGGCGGTAATATTAGACAACATTCGTGGCGAGTTGGCCTCTACGTATCCGTGGGACCTTCATATACATCAATAACGAAATATAACCTAACCTAAACCAACCTATCATCTCGGCGATAATATTTGATAACATTCCTGGCGAGTTGGCCTCTACGTCTCCGTGGGACCTTTATATACATCAATAACGTAATATAACCGAACCTAACCCAACCTAACATTTCGGCGGTAATATTTGACAACATTCCTGGCGAGTTTGCCTCTACGTCTCCGTTTGACCTTCATATACATCAATAACGTAATATATGCTACCCTAACCCAACCTAACATCTCGGCGATAATATTTGACAACATTCCTGGCGAGTTGGCATCTACGCCTCCCTGGGACCTTTATATAATTCAATAACGTAATATAACCTAACCTAACCCAATCTAACATTTCTGCGGTAATATTTGAACACATTCCTCTCTTGTTGGCATCTACGTCTACGTGGGACCTTCATATCCATCAATAACGTAATATAACCTAACCTAACACAACCTATCATCTCGGCGGTAATATTTGACCGCATTCCTGGCGAGTTGGCCTCTACGTCTCCGTGGGACCTTTATATACATCAATAACGTAATATAACCGAACCTAACCCAACCTAACATCTCGGCGGTAGTATTTGACATCATTCCTGGCGAGTTGGCCTCTACGTCTCCGTTTGACCTTCATATACATCAATAACGTAATATATGCTACCCTAACCCAACCTAACATCTCGGCGGTAATATTTGACAACATTCGTGGCGAGTTGGCTTCTCCGTCTCCGTGGGACCTTTATATACTTCAATAACGTAATATAATCTAACCTAACCCAACCTAACATCTCGGCGGTAATATTTGACAACATTCCTGGCGAGTTGGCCTGTACGCCTCCATTTGACCTTTATATACATCAATAACGTAATATAACCTAACCTAACCCAACCTATCATCTCGGCGGTAATATTTGACAACATTCCTGGCGAGTTGGCCTCTACTTCTCCGTGGGATCTTTATATACATCAATAACGTAATATAAGCTAACCTAACCCAATCTAACATCTCGGCGGTAGTATTTCACATCATTCCTGGCGAGTTGGCCTCTACGTCTCCGTTTGGCCTTCATATACATCAATAACGTAATATAACCTAACCTAATCCAACCTATCATCTCGGCGGTAATATTTGACAACATTCCTGGCGAGTTGGCCTCTACGTCTCCGTGGGATCTTTATATACATCAATAACGTAATATAAGCTAACCTAACCCAATCTAACATCTCGGCGGTAATATTTGACAACATTCCTGGCGAGTTGGCATCTACGTCTCCGTGGGACACTTAGATACATCGGTAAGGTAGTATAACCTAACCTAACCCAACCTAACATCTCGGCGGTAATATTTGACAACAATACTGGCGAGTTGGCATCTACGTCTCCGTGCGACCCTAAGATACATCTGTAACGTAATATAACCTAACCTAACCCAACCTAACATCTCGGCGGTAATATTTGACAACATTCCTGGCGAGTTGGCCTCTACGTTTCCGTTTGACCTTCATATACATCAATAACGTAATATAACCTAACCTAAGCCAACCTAACATCTCGGCTGTAATATTTGACAACATTCGTGGCGAGTTGGCCTCTACGTATCCGTGGGACCTTTATATACATCAATAACGTAATATAAGCTAGCCTAACACAATCTAACACCTCGGCGGTAATATTTGACAACATTCCTGGCGAGTTGGCCTCTACGTCTCCGTTTGGCCTTTATATTCATCAATAACGTAATATAACCTAACCTAACCCAACCTATCATCTCGGCGGTAATATTTGACAACATTCGTGGCGAGTTGGCCTCTACGTATCCGTGGGACCTTTATATACATCAATAACGTAATATAAGCTAGCCTAACACAATCTAACACCTCGGCGGTAATATTTGACAACATTCCTGGCGAGTTGGCCTCTACGTCTCCGTTTGGCCTTTATATTCATCAATAACGTAATATAACCTAACCTAACCCAACCTAACATCTCGGCGGTAATATTTGACAACAATACTGGCGAGTTGGCATCTACGTCTCCGTGCGACCCTAAGATACATCTGTAACGTAATATAACCTAACCTAACCCAACCTAACATCTCGGCGGTAATATTTGACAACATTCCTGGCGAGTTAGCCTCTACGTCTCTGTGGGACCTTTATATACACCAATAACGTAATTTAAACTAGCCTAACTCAACCTAACATCTCGGCGGTAATATTTGACAACGTTCCTGGCGAGTTGGCATCTACGCCTCCCTGGGACCTTTATATAATTCAATAACGTAATATAACCTAACCTAAACCAATCTAACATTTCTGCGGTAATATTTGAACACATTCCTCTCTTGTTGGCATCTACGTCTACGTGGGACCTTCATATCCATCAATAACGTAATATAACCTAACCTAACACAACCTATCATCTCGGCGGTAATATTTGACCACATTCCTGGCGAGTTGGCCTCTACGTCTCCGTGGGACCTTTATATACATCAATAACGTAATATAACCGAACCTAACCCAACCTAACATCTCGGCGGTAGTATTTGACATCATTCCTGGCGAGTTGGCCTCTACATCTCCGTTTGACCTTCATATACATCAATAACGTAATATATGCTAACCTAACCCAACCTAACATCTACGGCGATAATATTTGACAACATTCCTGGCGAGTTGGCCTCTACATCTCCGTTTGACCTTCATATACATCAATAACGTAATATATGCTAACCTAACCCAACCTAACATCTCGGCGATAATATTTGACCACATTCCTGGCGAGTTGGCCTCTACGTCTCCATGGGACCTTTATATACATCAATAACGTAATATAACCGAACCTAACCCAACCTAACATCTCGGCGGTAGTATTTGACATCATTCCTGGCGAGTTGGCCTCTACGTCTCCGTTTGACCTTCATATACATCAATAACGTAATATAACCTAACCTAACACAACCTATCATCTCGGCGGTAATATTTGACAACATTCCTGGCGAGTTGGCCTCTACGTCTCCGTAGGATCTATATATACATCAATAACGTAATATAAGCTAACCTAACCCAATCTAACATCTCGGCGGTAGTATTTGACATCATTCCTGGCGAGTTGGCCTCTACGTCACCGTGGGACCTTTATATACATCAATAACGTAATATAACCGAACCTAACCCAACCTAACATCTCGGCGGTAGTATTTGACATCATTCCTGGCGAGTTGGCCTCTACGTCTCCGTTTGACCTTCATATACATCAATAACGTAATTTAACCTAAACTAACCCAACCTATCATCTCGGCGGTAATATTAGACAACATTCGTGGCGAGTTGGCCTCTACGTATCCGTGGGACCTTCATATACATCAATAACGAAATATAACCTAACCTAAACCAACCTATCATCTCGGCGATAATATTTGATAACATTCCTGGCGAGTTGGCCTCTACGTCTCCGTGGGACCTTTATATACATCAATAACGTAATATAACCGAACCTAACCCAACCTAACATCTCGGCGGTAGTATTTGACATCATTCCTGGCGAGTTGGCCTCTACGTCTCCGTTTGACCTTCATATACATCAATAGCGTAATTTAACCTAACCTAACCCAACCTAACATTTCGGCGGTAATATTTGACAACATTCCTGGCGAGTTTGCCTCTACGTCTCCGTTTGACCTTCATATACATCAATAACGTAATATATGCTACCCTAACCCAACCTAACATCTCGGCGATAATAATTGACAACATTCCTGGCGAGTTGGCTTCTACGTCCCCGTTTGAGCTTCATATACATCAATAACGTAATATATGCTACCCTAACCCAACCTAACATCTCGGCGGTAATATTTGACAACATTCGTGGCGAGTTGGCTTCTCCGTCTCCGTGGGACCTTTATATACTTCAATAACGTAATATAATCTAACCTAACCCAACCTAACATCTCGGCGGTAATATTTGACAACATTCCTGGCGAGTTGGCCTGTACGCCTCCATTTGACCTTTATATACATCAATAACGTAATATAACCTAACCTAACCCAACCTATCATCTCGGCGGTAATATTTGACAACATTCCTGGCGAGTTGGCCTCTACTTCTCCGTGGGATCTTTATATACATCAATAACGTAATATAAGCTAACCTAACCCAATCTAACATCTCGGCGGTAGTATTTCACATCATTCCTGGCGAGTTGGCCTCTACGTCTCCGTTTGGCCTTCATATACATCAATAACGTAATATAACCTAACCTAATCCAACCTATCATCTCGGCGGTAATATTTGACAACATTCCTGGCGAGTTGGCCTCTACGTCTCCGTGGGATCTTTATATACATCAATAACGTAATATAAGCTAACCTAACCCAATCTAACATCTCGGCGGTAATATTTGACAACATTCCTGGCGAGTTGGCATCTACGTCTCCGTGGGACACTTAGATACATCTGTAAGGTAGTATAACCTAACCTAACCCAACCTAACATCTCGGCGGTAATATTTGACAACAATACTGGCGAGTTGGCATCTACGTCTCCGTGCGACCCTAAGATACATCTGTAACGTAATATAACCTAACCTAACCCAACCTAACATCTCGGCGGTAATATTTGACAACATTCCTGGCGAGTTGGCCTCTACGTTTCCGTTTGACCTTCATATACATCAATAACGTAATATAACCTAACCTAAGCCAACCTAACATCTCGGCTGTAATATTTGACAACATTCGTGGCGAGTTGGCCTCTACGTATCCGTGGGACCTTTATATACATCAATAACGTAATATAAGCTAGCCTAACACAATCTAACACCTCGGCGGTAATATTTGACAACATTCCTGGCGAGTTGGCCTCTACGTCTCCGTTTGGCCTTTATATTCATCAATAACGTAATATAACCTAACCTAACCCAACCTATCATCTCGGCGGTAATATTTGACAACATTCCTGGCGAGTTGGCCTCTACGTCTCCGTGGGATCTTTATATACATCAATAACGTAATATAAGCTAACCTAACCCAATCTAACATCTCGGCGGTAATATTTGACAACATTCCTGGCGAGTTGGCATCTACGTCTCCGTGGGACACTTAGATACATCTGTAAGGTAGTATAACCTAACCTAACCCAACCTAACATCTCGGCGGTATTATTTGACAACAATACTGGCGAGTTGGCATCTACGTCTCCGTGCGACCCTAAGATACATCTGTAACGTAATATAACCTAACCTAACCCAACCTAACATCTCGGCGGTAATATTTGACAACATTCCTGGCGAGTTGGCCTCTACGTTTCCGTTTGACCTTCATATACATCAATAACGTAATATAACCTAACCTAAGCCAACCTAACATCTCGGCTGTAATATTTGACAACATTCGTGGCGAGTTGGCCTCTACGTATCCGTGGGACCTTTATATACATCAATAACGTAATATAAGCTAGCCTAACAAAATCTAACACCTCGGCGGTAATATTTGACATCATTCCTGGCGAGTTGGCCTCTACGTCTCCGTTTGGCCTTTATATTCATCAATAACGTAATATAACCTAACCTAACCCAACCTAACATCTCGGCGGTAATATTTGACAACAATACTGGCGAGTTGGCATCTACGTCTCCGTGCGACCCTAAGATACATCTGTAACGTAATATAACCTAACCTAACCCAACCTAATATCTCGGCGGTAATATTTGACAACATTCCTGGCGAGTTGGCCTCTACGTTTCCGTTTGACCTTCATATACATCAATAACGTAATATAACCTAACCTAAGCCAACCTAACATCTCGGCTGTAATATTTGACAACATTCGTGGCGAGTTGGCCTCTACGTATCCGTGGGACCTTTATATACATCAATAACGTAATATAAGCTAGCCTAACACAATCTAACACCTCGGCGGTAATATTTGACAACATTCCTGGCGAGTTGGCCTCTACGTCTCCGTTTGGCCTTTATATTCATCAATAACGTAATATAACCTAACCTAACCCAACCTATCATCTCGGCGGTAATATTTGACAACATTCCTGGCGAGTTGGCCTCTACGTCTCCGTGGGATCTTTATATACATCAATAACGTAATATAAGCTAACCTAACCCAATCTAACAGCTCGGCGGTAATATTTGACAACATTCCTGGCGAGTTGGCATCTACGTCTCCCTGGGACATTTATATACATCAATAACGTAATATAACCTAACCTAACCCAACCTAACATTTCGGCGATAATATTTGACAACATTCCTGGCGAGTTGGCCTCTACATCTCCGTTTGACCTTCATATACATCAATAACGTAATATATGCTAACCTAACCCAACCTAACATCTCGGCGGTAATATTTGACAACATTCCTGGCGAGTTAGCCTCTACGTCTCTGTGGGACCTTTATATACACCAATAACGTAATTTAAACTAGCCTAACTCAACCTAACATCTCGGCGGTAATATTTGACAACATTCCTGGCGAGTTGGCATCTACGCCTCCCTGGGACCTTTATATAATTCAATAACGTAATATAACCTAACCTAACCCAATCTAACATTTCTGCGGTAATATTTGACCACATTCCTCTCTTGTTGGCATCTACGTCTACGTGGGACCTTCATATCCATCAATAACGTAATATAACCTAACCTAACACAACCTAACATCTCGGCGGTAATATTTGACAACATTCCTGGCGAGTTGGCCTCTACGTCTCCGTTTGACCTTCATATACATCAATAACGTAATATAACCTAACCTAAGCCAACCTAACATCTCGGCTGTAATATTTGACAACATTCGTGGCGAGTTGGCCTCTACGTCTCCGTGGGACCTTTATATACATCAATAACGTAATATAACCTAACCTAACCTAACCTAACATTTCTGCGGTAATATTTGACAACATTCCTGGCGAGTTGGCCTCTACATCTCCGTTTGACCTTCATATACATCAATAACGTAATATATGCTAACCTAACCCAACCTAACATCTCGGCGATAATATTTGACAACATTCCTGGCGAGTTGGCCTCTACATCTCCGTTTGACCTTCATATACATCAATAACGTAATATATGCTAACCTAACCCAACCTAACATCTCGGCGGTAATATTTGACAACATTCCTGGCGAGTTAGCCTCTACGTCTCTGTGGGACCTTTATATACATCAATAACGTAATATAAACTAGCCTAACTCAACCTAACATCTCGGCGGTAATATTTGACAACATTCCTGGCGAGTTGGCATCTACGCCTCCCTGGGACCTTTATATAATTCAATAACGTAATATAACCTAACCTAACCCAATCTAACATTTCTGCGGTAATATTTGAACACATTCCTCTCTTGTTGGCATCTACGTCTACGTGGGACCTTCATATCCATCAATAACGTAATATAACCTAACCTAACACAACCTATCATCTCGGCGGTAATATTTGACCACATTCCTGGCGAGTTGGCCTCTACGTCTCCGTGGGACCTTTATATACATCAATAACGTAATATAACCGAACCTAACCCAACCTAACATCTCGGCGGTAGTATTTGACATCATTCCTGGCGAGTTGGCCTCTACATCTCCGTTTGACCTTCATATACATCAATAACGTAATATATGCTAACCTAACCCAACCTAACATCTCGGCGATAATATTTGACAACATTCCTGGCGAGTTGGCCTCTACATCTCCGTTTGACCTTCATATACATCAATAACGTAATATATGCTAACCTAACCCAACCTAACATCTCGGCGATAATATTTGACCACATTCCTGGCGAGTTGGCCTCTACGTCTCCGTGGGACCTTTATATACTTCAATAACGTAATATAATCTAACCTAACGCAACCTAACATCTCGGCGGTAATATTTGACAACATTCCTGGCGAGTTGGCCTGTACGCCTCCATTTGACCTTTATATACATCAATAACGTAATATAACCTAACCTAACCCAACCTATCATCTCGGCGGTAATATTTGACAACATTCCTGGCGAGTTGGCCTCTACTTCTCCGTGGGATCTTTATATACATCAATAACGTAATATAAGCTAACCTAACCCAATCTAACATCTCGGCGGTAGTATTTCACATCATTCCTGGCGAGTTGGCCTCTACGTCTCCGTTTGGCCTTCATATACATCAATAACGTAATATAACCTAACCTAATCCAACCTATCATCTCGGCGGTAATATTTGACAACATTCCTGGCGAGTTGGCCTCTACGTCTCCGTGGGATCTTTATATACACCAATAACGTAATTTAAACTAGCCTAACTCAACCTAACATCTCGGCGGTAATATTTGACAACATTCCTGGCGAGTTGGCATCTACGCCTCCCTGGGACCTTTATATAATTCAATAACGTAATATAACCTAACCTAACCCAATCTAACATTTCTGCGGTAATATTTGACCACATTCCTCTCTTGTTGGCATCTACGTCTACGTGGGACCTTCATATCCATCAATAACGTAATATAACCTAACCTAACACAACCTAACATCTCGGCGGTAATATTTGACAACATTCCTGGCGAGTTGGCCTCTACGTCTCCGTTTGACCTTCATATACATCAATAACGTAATATAACCTAACCTAAGCCAACCTAACATCTCGGCTGTAATATTTGACAACATTCGTGGCGAGTTGGCCTCTACGTCTCCGTGGGACCTTTATATACATCAATAACGTAATATAACCTAACCTAACCTAACCTAACATTTCTGCGGTAATATTTGACAACATTCCTGGCGAGTTGGCCTCTACATCTCCGTTTGACCTTCATATACATCAATAACGTAATATATGCTAACCTAACCCAACCTAACATCTCGGCGATAATATTTGACAACATTCCTGGCGAGTTGGCCTCTACATCTCCGTTTGACCTTCATATACATCAATAACGTAATATATGCTAACCTAACCCAACCTAACATTTCGGCGGTAATATTTGACAACATTCCTGGCGAGTTAGCCTCTACGTCTCTGTGGGACCTTTATATACATCAATAACGTAATATAAACTAGCCTAACTCAACCTAACATCTCGGCGGTAATATTTGACAACATTCCTGGCGAGTTGGCATCTACGTCTCCCTGGGACCTTTATATACATCAATAACGTAATATAACCTAACCTAACCCAATCTAACATTTCTGCGGTAATATTTGAACACATTCCTCTCTTGTTGGCATCTACGTCTACGTGGGACCTTCATATCCATCAATAACGTAATATAACCTAACCTAACACAACCTATCATCTCGGCGGTAATATTTGACCACATTCCTGGCGAGTTGGCCTCTACGTCTCCGTGGGACCTTTATATACATCAATAACGTAATATAACCGAACCTAACCCAACCTAACATCTCGGCGGTAATATTTGACAACAATACTGGCGAGTTGGCATCTACGTCTCCGTGCGACCCTAAGATACATCTGTAACGTAATATAACCTAACCTAACCCAACCTAACATCTCTGCGGTAATATTTGACAACATTCCTGGCGAGTTGGCCTCTACGTTTCCGTTTGACCTTCATATACATCAATAACGTAATATAACCTAACCTAAGCCAACCTAACATCTCGGCTGTAATATTTGACAACATTCGTGGCGAGTTGGCCTCTACGTATCCGTGGGACCTTTATATACATCAATAACGTAATATAACCGAACCTAACCCAACCTAACATCTCGGCGGTAGTATTTGACATCATTCCTGGCGAGTTGGCCTCTACGTCTCCGTTTGACCTTCATATACATCAATAACGTAATATAACCTAACCTAACACAACCTATCATCTCGGCGGTAATATTTGACAACATTCCTGGCGAGTTGGCCTCTACGTCTCCGTAGGATCTATATATACATCAATAACGTAATATAAGCTAACCTAACCCAATCTAACATCTCGGCGGTAGTATTTGACAACATTCCTGGCGAGTTGGCCTCTGCGTCTCTGTGGGACATTTATATACATCAATAACGTAATATAACCGAACCTAACCCAACCTAACATCTCGGCGGTAGTATTTGACATCATTCCTGGCGAGTTGGCCTCTACGTCTCCGTTTGACCTTCATATACATCAATAACGTAATTTAACCTAACCTAACCCAACCTATCATCTCGGCGGTAATATTAGACAACATTCGTGGCGAGTTGGCCTCTACGTATCCGTGGGACCTTCATATACATCAATAACGAAATATAACCTAACCTAAACCAACCTATCATCTCGGCGATAATATTTGATAACATTCCTGGCGAGTTGGCCTCTACGTCTCCGTGGGACCTTTATATACATCAATAACGTAATATAACCGAACCTAACCCAACCTAACATCTCGGCGGTAGTATTTGACATCATTCCTGGCGAGTTGGCCTCTACGTCTCCGTTTGACCTTCATATACATCAATAGCGTAATTTAACCTAACCTAACCCAACCTAACATTTCGGCGGTAATATTTGACAACATTCCTGGCGAGTTTGCCTCTACGTCTCCGTTTGACCTTCATATACATCAATAACGTAATATATGCTACCCTAACCCAACCTAACATCTCGGCGATAATAATTGACAACATTCCTGGCGAGTTGGCTTCTACGTCTCCGTTTGAGCTTCATATACATCAATAACGTAATATATGCTACCCTAACCCAACCTAACATCTCGGCGGTAATATTTGACAACATTCGTGGCGAGTTGGCTTCTCCGTCTCCGTGGGACCTTTATATACTTCAATAACGTAATATAATCTAACCTAACCCAACCTAACATCTCGGCGGTAATATTTGACAACATTCCTGGCGAGTTGGCCTGTACGCCTCCATTTGACCTTTATATACATCAATAACGTAATATAACCTAACCTAACCCAACCTATCATCTCGGCGGTAATATTTGACAACATTCCTGGCGAGTTGGCCTCTACTTCTCCGTGGGATCTTTATATACATCAATAACGTAATATAAGCTAACCTAACCCAATCTAACATCTCGGCGGTAGTATTTCACATCATTCCTGGCGAGTTGGCCTCTACGTCTCCGTTTGGCCTTCATATACATCAATAACGTAATATAACCTAACCTAATCCAACCTATCATCTCGGCGGTAATATTTGACAACATTCCTGGCGAGTTGGCCTCTACGTCTCCGTGGGATCTTTATATACATCAATAACGTAATATAAGCTAACCTAACCCAATCTAACATCTCGGCGGTAATATTTGACAACATTCCTGGCGAGTTGGCATCTACGTCTCCGTGGGACACTTAGGTACATCTGTAAGGTAGTATAACCTAACCTAACCCAACCTAACATCTCGGCGGTAATATTTGACAACAATACTGGCGAGTTGGCATCTACGTCTCCGTGCGACCCTAAGATACATCTGTAACGTAATATAACCTAACCTAACCCAACCTAACATCTCGGCGGTAATATTTGACAACATTCCTGGCGAGTTGGCCTCTACGTTTCCGTTTGACCTTCATATACATCAATAACGTAATATAACCTAACCTAAGCCAACCTAACATCTCGGCTGTAATATTTGACAACATTCGTGGCGAGTTGGCCTCTACGTATCCGTGGGACCTTTATATACATCAATAACGTAATATAAGCTAGCCTAACACAATCTAACACCTCGGCGGTAATATTTGACAACATTCCTGGCGAGTTGGCCTCTACGTCTCCGTTTGGCCTTTATATTCATCAATAACGTAATATAACCTAACCTAACCCAACCTATCATCTCGGCGGTAATATTTGACAACATTCCTGGCGAGTTGGCCTCTACGTCTCCGTGGGATCTTTATATACATCAATAACGTAATATAAGCTAACCTAACCCAATCTAACATCTCGGCGGTAATATTTGACAACATTCCTGGCGAGTTGGCATCTACGTCTCCGTGGGACACTTAGATACATCTGTAAGGTAGTATAACCTAACCTAACCCAACCTAACATCTCGGCGGTATTATTTGACAACAATACTGGCGAGTTGGCATCTACGTCTCCGTGCGACCCTAAGATACATCTGTAACGTAATATAACCTAACCTAACCCAACCTAACATCTCGGCGGTAATATTTGACAACATTCCTGGCGAGTTGGCCTCTACGTTTCCGTTTGACCTTCATATACATCAATAACGTAATATAACCTAACCTAAGCCAACCTAACATCTCGGCTGTAATATTTGACAACATTCGTGGCGAGTTGGCCTCTACGTATCCGTGGGACCTTTATATACATCAATAACGTAATATAAGCTAGCCTAACAAAATCTAACACCTCGGCGGTAATATTTGACAACATTCCTGGCGAGTTGGCCTCTACGTCTCCGTTTGGCCTTTATATTCATCAATAACGTAATATAACCTAACCTAACCCAACCTAACATCTCGGCGGTAATATTTGACAACAATACTGGCGAGTTGGCATCTACGTCTCCGTGCGACCCTAAGATACATCTGTAACGTAATATAACCTAACCTAACCCAACCTAATATCTCGGCGGTAATATTTGACAACATTCCTGGCGAGTTGGCCTCTACGTTTCCGTTTGACCTTCATATACATCAATAACGTAATATAACCTAACCTAAGCCAACCTAACATCTCGGCTGTAATATTTGACAACATTCGTGGCGAGTTGGCCTCTACGTATCCGTGGGACCTTTATATACATCAATAACGTAATATAAGCTAGCCTAACACAATCTAACACCTCGGCGGTAATATTTGACAACATTCCTGGCGAGTTGGCCTCTACGTCTCCGTTTGGCCTTTATATTCATCAATAACGTAATATAACCTAACCTAACCCAACCTATCATCTCGGCGGTAATATTTGACAACATTCCTGGCGAGTTGGCCTCTACGTCTCCGTGGGATCTTTATATACATCAATAACGTAATATAAGCTAACCTAACCCAATCTAACAGCTCGGCGGTAATATTTGACAACATTCCTGGCGAGTTGGCATCTACGTCTCCCTGGGACATTTATATACATCAATAACGTAATATAACCTAACCTAACCCAACCTAACATTTCGGCGATAATATTTGACAACATTCCTGGCGAGTTGGCCTCTACATCTCCGTTTGACCTTCATATACATCAATAACGTAATATATGCTAACCTAACCCAACCTAACATCTCGGCGGTAATATTTGACAACATTCCTGGCGAGTTAGCCTCTACGTCTCTGTGGGACCTTTATATACACCAATAACGTAATTTAAACTAGCCTAACTCAACCTAACATCTCGGCGGTAATATTTGACAACATTCCTGGCGAGTTGGCATCTACGCCTCCCTGGGACCTTTATATAATTCAATAACGTAATATAACCTAACCTAACCCAATCTAACATTTCTGCGGTAATATTTGACCACATTCCTCTCTTGTTGGCATCTACGTCTACGTGGGACCTTCATATCCATCAATAACGTAATATAACCTAACCTAACACAACCTAACATCTCGGCGGTAATATTTGACAACATTCCTGGCGAGTTGGCCTCTACGTCTCCGTTTGACCTTCATATACATCAATAACGTAATATAACCTAACCTAAGCCAACCTAACATCTCGGCTGTAATATTTGACAACATTCGTGGCGAGTTGGCCTCTACGTCTCCGTGGGACCTTTATATACATCAATAACGTAATATAACCTAACCTAACCTAACCTAACATTTCTGCGGTAATATTTGACAACATTCCTGGCGAGTTGGCCTCTACATCTCCGTTTGACCTTCATATACATCAATAACGTAATATATGCTAACCTAACCCAACCTAACATCTCGGCGATAATATTTGACAACATTCCTGGCGAGTTGGCCTCTACATCTCCGTTTGACCTTCATATACATCAATAACGTAATATATGCTAACCTAACCCAACCTAACATCTCGGCGGTAATATTTGACAACATTCCTGGCGAGTTAGCCTCTACGTCTCTGTGGGACCTTTATATACATCAATAACGTAATATAAACTAGCCTAACTCAACCTAACATCTCGGCGGTAATATTTGACAACATTCCTGGCGAGTTGGCATCTACGCCTCCCTGGGACCTTTATATAATTCAATAACGTAATATAACCTAACCTAACCCAATCTAACATTTCTGCGGTAATATTTGAACACATTCCTCTCTTGTTGGCATCTACGTCTACGTGGGACCTTCATATCCATCAATAACGTAATATAACCTAACCTAACACAACCTATCATCTCGGCGGTAATATTTGACCACATTCCTGGCGAGTTGGCCTCTACGTCTCCGTGGGACCTTTATATACATCAATAACGTAATATAACCGAACCTAACCCAACCTAACATCTCGGCGGTAGTATTTGACATCATTCCTGGCGAGTTGGCCTCTACATCTCCGTTTGACCTTCATATACATCAATAACGTAATATATGCTAACCTAACCCAACCTAACATCTCGGCGATAATATTTGACAACATTCCTGGCGAGTTGGCCTCTACATCTCCGTTTGACCTTCATATACATCAATAACGTAATATATGCTAACCTAACCCAACCTAACATCTCGGCGATAATATTTGACCACATTCCTGGCGAGTTGGCCTCTACGTCTCCGTGGGACCTTTATATACTTCAATAACGTAATATAATCTAACCTAACGCAACCTAACATCTCGGCGGTAATATTTGACAACATTCCTGGCGAGTTGGCCTGTACGCCTCCATTTGACCTTTATATACATCAATAACGTAATATAACCTAACCTAACCCAACCTATCATCTCGGCGGTAATATTTGACAACATTCCTGGCGAGTTGGCCTCTACTTCTCCGTGGGATCTTTATATACATCAATAACGTAATATAAGCTAACCTAACCCAATCTAACATCTCGGCGGTAGTATTTCACATCATTCCTGGCGAGTTGGCCTCTACGTCTCCGTTTGGCCTTCATATACATCAATAACGTAATATAACCTAACCTAATCCAACCTATCATCTCGGCGGTAATATTTGACAACATTCCTGGCGAGTTGGCCTCTACGTCTCCGTGGGATCTTTATATACACCAATAACGTAATTTAAACTAGCCTAACTCAACCTAACATCTCGGCGGTAATATTTGACAACATTCCTGGCGAGTTGGCATCTACGCCTCCCTGGGACCTTTATATAATTCAATAACGTAATATAACCTAACCTAACCCAATCTAACATTTCTGCGGTAATATTTGACCACATTCCTCTCTTGTTGGCATCTACGTCTACGTGGGACCTTCATATCCATCAATAACGTAATATAACCTAACCTAACACAACCTAACATCTCGGCGGTAATATTTGACAACATTCCTGGCGAGTTGGCCTCTACGTCTCCGTTTGACCTTCATATACATCAATAACGTAATATAACCTAACCTAAGCCAACCTAACATCTCGGCTGTAATATTTGACAACATTCGTGGCGAGTTGGCCTCTACGTCTCCGTGGGACCTTTATATACATCAATAACGTAATATAACCTAACCTAACCTAACCTAACATTTCTGCGGTAATATTTGACAACATTCCTGGCGAGTTGGCCTCTACATCTCCGTTTGACCTTCATATACATCAATAACGTAATATATGCTAACCTAACCCAACCTAACATCTCGGCGATAATATTTGACAACATTCCTGGCGAGTTGGCCTCTACATCTCCGTTTGACCTTCATATACATCAATAACGTAATATATGCTAACCTAACCCAACCTAACATCTCGGCGGTAATATTTGACAACATTCCTGGCGAGTTAGCCTCTACGTCTCTGTGGGACCTTTATATACATCAATAACGTAATATAAACTAGCCTAACTCAACCTAACATCTCGGCGGTAATATTTGACAACATTCCTGGCGAGTTGGCATCTACGCCTCCCTGGGACCTTTATATAATTCAATAACGTAATATAACCTAACCTAACCCAATCTAACATTTCTGCGGTAATATTTGAACACATTCCTCTCTTGTTGGCATCTACGTCTACGTGGGACCTTCATATCCATCAATAACGTAATATAACCTAACCTAACACAACCTATCATCTCGGCGGTAATATTTGACCACATTCCTGGCGAGTTGGCCTCTACGTCTCCGTGGGACCTTTATATACATCAATAACGTAATATAACCGAACCTAACCCAACCTAACATCTCGGCGGTAGTATTTGACATCATTCCTGGCGAGTTGGCCTCTACATCTCCGTTTGACCTTCATATACATCAATAACGTAATATATGCTAACCTAACCCAACCTAACATCTCGGCGATAATATTTGACAACATTCCTGGCGAGTTGGCCTCTACATCTCCGTTTGACCTTCATATACATCAATAACGTAATATATGCTAACCTAACCCAACCTAACATCTCGGCGATAATATTTGACCACATTCCTGGCGAGTTGGCCTCTACGTCTCCGTGGGACCTTTATATACATCAATAACGTAATATAACCGAACCTAACCCAACCTAACATCTCGGCGGTAGTATTTGACATCATTCCTGGCGAGTTGGCCTCTACGTCTCCGTTTGACCTTCATATACATCAATAACGTAATATAACCTAACCTAACACAACCTATCATCTCGGCGGTAATATTTGACAACATTCCTGGCGAGTTGGCCTCTACGTCTCCGTGGGATCTTTATATACATCAATAACGTAATATAACCTAACCTAACACAACCTATCATCTCGGCGGTAATATTTGACCACATTCCTGGCGAGTTGGCCTCTACGTCTCCGTGGGACCTTTATATACATCAATAACGTAATATAACCGAACCTAACCCAACCTAACATCTCGGCGGTAGTATTTGACATCATTCCTGGCGAGTTGGCCTCTACGTCTCCGTTTGACCTTCATATACATCAATAACGTAATATAAACTAACCTAACACAACCTATCATCTCGGCGGTAATATTTGACAACATTCCTGGCGAGTTGGCCTCTACGTCTCCGTGGGATCTTTATATACATCAATAACGTAATATAAGCTAACCTAACCCAATCTAACATCTCGGCGGTAATATTTGACATCATTCCTGGCGAGTTGGCCTCTACGTCACCGTGGGACCTTTATATACATCAATAACGTAATATAACCGAACCTAACCCAACCTAACATTTCGGCGGTAGTATTTGACATCATTCATGGCGAGTTGGCCTCTACGTCTCCGTTTGACCTTCATATACATCAATAACGTAATTTAACCTAACCTAACCCAACCTATCATCTCGGCGGTAATATTAGACAACATTCGTGGCGAGTTGGCCTCTACGTATCCGTGGGACCTTCATATACATCAATAACGAAATATAACCTAACCTAAACCAACCTATCATCTCGGCGATAATATTTGACAACATTCCTGGCGAGTTGGCCTCTACGTCTCCGTGGGACCTTTATATACATCAATAACGTAATATAACCGAACCTAACCCAACCTAACATCTCGGCGGTAGTATTTGACATCATTCCTGGCGAGTTGGCCTCTACGTCTCCGTTTGACCTTCATATACATCAATAACGTAATATAACCTAACCTAAGCCAACCTAACATCTCGGCTGTAATATTTGACAACATTCGTGGCGAGTTGGCCTCTACGCCTCCGTGGTACCTTCATATACATCAATAACGAAATATAACCTAACCTAAACCAACCTATCATATCGGCGATAATATTTGACAACATTCCTGGCGAGTTGGCCTCTACCTCTCCGTGGGACACTTAGATACATCTGTAAGGTAATATAACCTAACCTAACCCAACCTAACATCTCGGCGGTAATATTTGACAACATTCCTGGCGAGTTGGCCTCTACGTCTCCGTTTGACCTTCATATACATCAATAACGTAATATAACCTAACCTAACCCAATCTAACATTTCGGCGGTAATATTTGACCACATTCCTGTCTTGTTGGCCTCTACGTCTCCGTGGGACCTTCATATACATCAATAACGAAATATAACCTAACCTAAACCAACCTATCATCTCGGCGATAATATTTGACAACATTCCTGGCGAGTTGGCCTCTACGTCTCCGTGGGACACTTAGATACATCTGTAAGGTAATATAACCTAACCTAACCCAACCTAACATCTCGGCGGTATTATTTGACAACATTCCTGGCGAGTTGGCATCTACGTCTCCGTGGGACCCTAAGATACATCTGTAACGTAATATAACCTAACCTAACCCAACCTAACATCTCGGCGGTAATATTTGACAACATTCCTGGCGAGTTGGCCTCTACGTCTCCGTTTGACCTTCATATACATCAATAACGTAATATATGCTAACCTAACCCAACCTAACATCTCGGCGATAATATTTGACCACATTCCTGGCGAGTTGGCCTCTACGTCTCCGTGGGACCTTTATATACTTCAATAACGTAATATAATCTAACCTAACGCAACCTAACATCTCGGCGGTAATATTTGACAACATTCCTGGCGAGTTGGCCTGTACGCCTCCATTTGACCTTTATATACATTAATAACGTAATATAACCTAACCTAACCCAACCTATCATCTCGGCGGTAATATTTGACAACATTCCTGGCGAGTTGGCCTCTACTTCTCCGTGGGATCTTTATATACATCAATAACGTAATATAAGCTAACCTAACCCAATCTAACATCTCGGCGGTAGTATTTCACATCATTCCTGGCGAGTTGGCCTCTACGTCTCCGTTTGGCCTTCATATACATCAATAACGTAATATAACCTAACCTAATCCAACCTATCATCTCGGCGGTAATATTTGACAACATTCCTGGCGAGTTGGCCTCTACGTCTCCGTGGGATCTTTATATACACCAATAACGTAATTTAAACTAGCCTAACTCAACCTAACATCTCGGCGGTAATATTTGACAACATTCCTGGCGAGTTGGCATCTACGCCTCCCTGGGACCTTTATATAATTCAATAACGTAATATAACCTAACCTAACCCAATCTAACATTTCTGCGGTAATATTTGACCACATTCCTCTCTTGTTGGCATCTACGTCTACGTGGGACCTTCATATCCATCAATAACGTAATATAACCTAACCTAACACAACCTAACATCTCGGCGGTAATATTTGACAACATTCCTGGCGAGTTGGCCTCTACGTCTCCGTTTGACCTTCATATACATCAATAACGTAATATAACCTAACCTAAGCCAACCTAACATCTCGGCTGTAATATTTGACAACATTCGTGGCGAGTTGGCCTCTACGTCTCCGTGGGACCTTTATATACATCAATAACGTAATATAACCTAACCTAACCTAACCTAACATTTCTGCGGTAATATTTGACAACATTCCTGGCGAGTTGGCCTCTACATCTCCGTTTGACCTTCATATACATCAATAACGTAATATATGCTAACCTAACCCAACCTAACATCTCGGCGATAATATTTGACAACATTCCTGGCGAGTTGGCCTCTACATCTCCGTTTGACCTTCATATACATCAATAACGTAATATATGCTAACCTAACCCAACCTAACATCTCGGCGGTAATATTTGACAACATTCCTGGCGAGTTAGCCTCTACGTCTCTGTGGGACCTTTATATACATCAATAACGTAATATAAACTAGCCTAACTCAACCTAACATCTCGGCGGTAATATTTGACAACATTCCTGGCGAGTTGGCATCTACGCCTCCCTGGGACCTTTATATAATTCAATAACGTAATATAACCTAACCTAACCCAATCTAACATTTCTGCGGTAATATTTGAACACATTCCTCTCTTGTTGGCATCTACGTCTACGTGGGACCTTCATATCCATCAATAACGTAATATAACCTAACCTAACACAACCTATCATCTCGGCGGTAATATTTGACCACATTCCTGGCGAGTTGGCCTCTACGTCTCCGTGGGACCTTTATATACATCAATAACGTAATATAACCGAACCTAACCCAACCTAACATCTCGGCGGTAGTATTTGACATCATTCCTGGCGAGTTGGCCTCTACATCTCCGTTTGACCTTCATATACATCAATAACGTAATATATGCTAACCTAACCCAACCTAACATCTCGGCGATAATATTTGACAACATTCCTGGCGAGTTGGCCTCTACATCTCCGTTTGACCTTCATATACATCAATAACGTAATATATGCTAACCTAACCCAACCTAACATCTCGGCGATAATATTTGACCACATTCCTGGCGAGTTGGCCTCTACGTCTCCGTGGGACCTTTATATACATCAATAACGTAATATAACCGAACCTAACCCAACCTAACATCTCGGCGGTAGTATTTGACATCATTCCTGGCGAGTTGGCCTCTACGTCTCCGTTTGACCTTCATATACATCAATAACGTAATATAACCTAACCTAACACAACCTATCATCTCGGCGGTAATATTTGACAACATTCCTGGCGAGTTGGCCTCTACGTCTCCGTGGGATCTTTATATACATCAATAACGTAATATAACCTAACCTAACACAACCTATCATCTCGGCGGTAATATTTGACCACATTCCTGGCGAGTTGGCCTCTACGTCTCCGTGGGACCTTTATATACATCAATAACGTAATATAACCGAACCTAACCCAACCTAACATCTCGGCGGTAGTATTTGACATCATTCCTGGCGAGTTGGCCTCTACGTCTCCGTTTGACCTTCATATACATCAATAACGTAATATAAACTAACCTAACACAACCTATCATCTCGGCGGTAATATTTGACAACATTCCTGGCGAGTTGGCCTCTACGTCTCCGTGGGATCTTTATATACATCAATAACGTAATATAAGCTAACCTAACCCAATCTAACATCTCGGCGGTAATATTTGACATCATTCCTGGCGAGTTGGCCTCTACGTCACCGTGGGACCTTTATATACATCAATAACGTAATATAACCGAACCTAACCCAACCTAACATTTCGGCGGTAGTATTTGACATCATTCATGGCGAGTTGGCCTCTACGTCTCCGTTTGACCTTCATATACATCAATAACGTAATTTAACCTAACCTAACCCAACCTATCATCTCGGCGGTAATATTAGACAACATTCGTGGCGAGTTGGCCTCTACGTATCCGTGGGACCTTCATATACATCAATAACGAAATATAACCTAACCTAAACCAACCTATCATCTCGGCGATAATATTTGACAACATTCCTGGCGAGTTGGCCTCTACGTCTCCGTGGGACCTTTATATACATCAATAACGTAATATAACCGAACCTAACCCAACCTAACATCTCGGCGGTAGTATTTGACATCATTCCTGGCGAGTTGGCCTCTACGTCTCCGTTTGACCTTCATATACATCAATAACGTAATATAACCTAACCTAAGCCAACCTAACATCTCGGCTGTAATATTTGACAACATTCGTGGCGAGTTGGCCTCTACGCCTCCGTGGGACCTTCATATACATCAATAACGAAATATAACCTAACCTAAACCAACCTATCATATCGGCGATTATATTTGACAACATTCCTGGCGAGTTGGCCTCTACCTCTCCGTGGGACACTTAGATACATCTGTAAGGTAATATAACCTAACCTAACCCAACCTAACATCTCGGCGGTAATATTTGACAACATTCCTGGCGAGTTGGCCTCTACGTCTCCGTTTGACCTTCATATACATCAATAACGTAATATAACCTAACCTAACCCAATCTAACATTTCGGCGGTAATATTTGACCACATTCCTGTCTTGTTGGCCTCTACGTCTCCGTGGGACCTTCATATACATCAATAACGAAATATAACCTAACCTAAACCAACCTATCATCTCGGCGATAATATTTGACAACATTCCTGGCGAGTTGGCCTCTACGTCTCCGTGGGACACTTAGATACATCTGTAAGGTAATATAACCTAACCTAACCCAACCTAACATCTCGGCGGTATTATTTGACAACATTCCTGGCGAGTTGGCATCTACGTCTCCGTGGGACCCTAAGATACATCTGTAACGTAATATAACCTAACCTAACCCAACCTAACATCTCGGCGGTAATATTTGACAACATTCCTGGCGAGTTGGCCTCTACGTCTCCGTTTGACCTTCATATACATCAATAACGTAATATAACCTAACCTAAGCCAACCTAACATCTCGGCTGTAATATTTGACAACATTCGTGGCGAGTTGGCCTCTACGTCTCCGTGGGACCTTCATATACATCAATAACGAAATATAACCTAACCTAAACCAACCTATCATATCGGTGATAATATTTGACAACATTCCTGGCGAGTTGGCCTCTACCTCTCCGTGGGACACTTAGATACATCTGTAAGGTAATATAACCTAACCTAACCCAACCTAACATCTCGGCGGTAATATTTGACAACATTCCTGGCGAGTTGGCCTCTACGTCTCCGTTTGACCTTCATATACATCAATAACGTAATATAACCTAACCTAAGCCAACCTAACATCTCGGCTGTAATATTTGACAACATTCGTGGCGAGTTGGCCTCTACGTCTCCGTGGGACCTTCATATACATCAATAACGAAATATAACCTAACCTAAACCAACCTATCATATCGGCGATAATATTTGACAACATTCCTGGCGAGTTGGCCTCTACCTCTCCGTGGGACACTTAGATACATCTGTAAGGTAATATAACCTAACCTAACCCAACCTAACATCTCGGCGGTAATATTTGACAACATTCCTGGCGAGTTGGCCTCTACGTCTCCGTTTGACCTTCATATACATCAATAACGTAATATAACCTAACCTAAGCCAACCTAACATCTCGGCGGTAATATTTGACAACATTCCTGGCGAGTTGGCCTCTGCGTCTCTGTGGGACATTTATATACATCAATAACGTAATATAACCTAACGTAAACCAACCTATCATATCGGCGATAATATTTGACAACATTCCTGGCGAGTTGGCCTCTACGTCTCCGTGGGACACTTAGATACATCTGTAAGGTAATATAACCTAACCTAACCCAAACTAACATCTCGGCGGTAATATTTGACAACATTCCTGGCGAGTTGACATATACGTCTCCGTGGGACCCTAAGATATATCTGTAACGTAATATAACCTAACCTAACCCAACCTAACATCTCGGCGGTAATATTTGACAACATTCCTGGCGAGTTGGCCTCTACGTCTCCGTTTGACCTTCATATACATCAATAACGTAATATAACCTAACCTAAGCCAACCTAACATCTCGGCTGCAATATTTGACAACATTCGTGATGAGTTGGCCTCTACGTCTCCGTGGGACCTTTATATACATCAATAACGTAATATAACCTAACCTAACCCAACCTAACATTTCGGCGATAATATTTGACAACATTCCTGGCGAGTTGGCCTCTACGTCTCCGTTTGACCTTCATATACATCAATAACGTAATATAAGCTAACCTAACCCAACCTAACATCTCGGCGGTAATATTTGACAACATTCCTGGCGAGTTGGCCTCTGCGTCTCTGTGGGACATTTATATACATCAATAACGTAATATAAACTAGCCTAACTCAACCTAACATCTCGGCGGTAATATTTGACAACATTCCTGGCGAGTTGGCCTCTACGTCTCCGTTTGACCTTCATATACATCAATAACGTAATATAAGCTAACCTAACCCAATCTAACATCTCGGCGGTAATATTTGACAACATTCCTGGCGAGTTGGCCTCTGCGTCTCTGAGGGACCTTTATATACATCAATAACGTAATATAAACTAGCCTAAATCAACCTAACATCTCGGCGGTAATATTTGACAACATTCCTGGCGAGTTGGCATCTACGCCTCCCTGGGACCTTTATATAATTCAATAACGTAATATAACCTAACGTAAACCAACCTATCATATCGGCGATAATATTTGACAACATTCCTGGCGAGTTGGCATCTACGCCTCCCTGTGACCTTTATATAATTCAATAACGTAATATAACCTAACCTAACCCAAACTAACATCTCGGCGGTAATATTTGACAACATTCCTGGCGAGTTGACATATACGTCTCCGTGGGACCCTAAGATATATCTGTAACGTAATATAACCTAACCTAACCCAACCTAACATCTCGGCGGTAATATTTGACAACATTCCTGGCGAGTTGGCCTCTACGTCTCCGTTTGACCTTCATATACATCAATAACGTAATATAACCTAACCTAAGCCAACCTAACATCTCGGCTGCAATATTTGACAACATTCGTGATGAGTTGGCCTCTACGTCTCCGTGGGACCTTTATATACATCAATAACGTAATATAACCTAACCTAACCCAACCTAACATTTCGGCGATAATATTTGACAACATTCCTGGCGAGTTGGCCTCTACGTCTCCGTTTGACCTTCATATACATCAATAACGTAATATAAGCTAACCTAACCCAACCTAACATCTCGGCGGTAATATTTGACAACATTCCTGGCGAGTTGGCCTCTGCGTCTCTGTGGGACATTTATATACATCAATAACGTAATATAAACTAGCCTAACTCAACCTAACATCTCGGCGGTAATATTTGACAACATTCCTGGCGAGTTGGCCTCTACGTCTCCGTTTGACCTTCATATACATCAATAACGTAATATAACCTAACCTAAGCCAACCTAACATCTCGGCGGTAATATTTGACAACATTCCTGGCGAGTTGGCCTCTGCGTCTCTGAGGGACCTTTATATACATCAATAACGTAATATAAACTAGCCTAAATCAACCTAACATCTCGGCGGTAATATTTGACAACATTCCTGGCGAGTTGGCATCTACGCCTCCCTGGGACCTTTATATAATTCAATAACGTAATATAACCTAACCTAACCCAACCTAACATCTCGGCGGTAATATTTGACAACATTCCTGGCGAGTTGGCCTCTACGTCTCCGTTTGACCTTCATATACATCAATAACGTAATATAACCTAACCTAAGCCAACCTAACATCTCGGCTGTAATATTTGACAACATTCGTGGCGAGTTGGCCTCTACGTATCCGTGGGACCTTTATATACATCAATAACGTAATATAAGCTAGCCTAACACAATCTAACACCTCGGCGGTAATATTTGACAACATTCCTGGCGAGTTGGCCTCTACGTCTCCGTTTGGCCTTCATATACATCAATAACGTAATATAACCTAACCTAACCCAACCTATCATCTCGGCGGTAATATTTGACAACACTCCTGGCGAGTTGGCCTCTACGTCTCCGTGGGATCGTTATATACATCAATAACGTAATATAAGCTAACCTAACCCAATCTAACATCTCGGCGGTAATATTTGACAACATTCCTGGCGAGTTGGTATCTACGTCTACGTGGGACCTTCATATCCATCAATAACGTAATATAACCTAACCTAACCCAACCTAACATCTCGGCGGTAATATTTGACCACATTCCTGGCGAGTTGGCCTCTACGTCTCCGTGGGACCTTTATATACATCAATAACGTAATATAACCTAACGTAAACCAACCTATCATATCGGCGATAATATTTGACAACATTCCTGGCGAGTTGGCCTCTACGTCTCCGTGGGACACTTAGATACATATGTAAGGTAATATAACCTAACCTAACCCAAACTAACATCTCGGCGGTAATATTTGACAACATTCCTGGCGAGTTGACATATACGTCTCCGTGGGACCCTAAGATATATCTGTAACGTAATATAACCTAACCTAACCCAACCTAACATCTCGGCGGTAATATTTGACAACATTCCTGGCGAGTTGGCCTCTACGTCTCCGTTTGACCTTCATATACATCAATAACGTAATATAACCTAACCTAAGCCAACCTAACATCTCGGCTGCAATATTTGACAACATTCGTGATGAGTTGGCCTCTACGTCTCCGTGGGACCTTCATATACATCAATAACGAAATATAACCTAACCTAAACCAACCTATCATATCGGCGATAATATTTGACAACATTCCTGGCGAGTTGGCCTCTACCTCTCCGTGGGACACTTAGATACATCTGTAAGGTAATATAACCTAACCTAACCCAACCTAACATCTCGGCGGTAATATTTGACAACATTCCTGGCGAGTTGGCCTCTACGTCTCCGTTTGACCTTCATATACATCAATAACGTAATATAACCTAACCTAAGCCAACCTAACATCTCGGCGGTAATATTTGACAACATTCCTGGCGAGTTGGCCTCTGCGTCTCTGTGGGACATTTATATACATCAGTAACGTAATATAACCTAACGTAAACCAACCTATCATATCGGCGATAATATTTGACAACATTCCTGGCGAGTTGGCCTCTACGTCTCCGTGGGACACTTAGATACATCTGTAAGGTAATATAACCTAACCTAACCCAAACTAACATCTCGGCGGTAATATTTGACAACATTCCTGGCGAGTTGACATATACGTCTCCGTGGGACCCTAAGATATATCTGTAACGTAATATAACCTAACCTAACCCAACCTAACATCTCGGCGGTAATATTTGACAACATTCCTGGCGAGTTGGCCTCTACGTCTCCGTTTGACCTTCATATACATCAATAACGTAATATAACCTAACCTAAGCCAACCTAACATCTCGGCTGCAATATTTGACAACATTCGTGATGAGTTGGCCTCTACGTCTCCGTGGGACCTTTATATACATCAATAACGTAATATAACCTAACCTAACCCAACCTAACATTTCGGCGATAATATTTGACAACATTCCTGGCGAGTTGGCCTCTACGTCTCCGTTTGACCTTCATATACATCAATAACGTAATATAAGCTAACCTAACCCAACCTAACATCTCGGCGGTAATATTTGACAACATTCCTGGCGAGTTGGCCTCTGCGTCTCTGTGGGACATTTATATACATCAATAACGTAATATAAACTAGCCTAACTCAACCTAACATCTCGGCGGTAATATTTGACAACATTCCTGGCGAGTTGGCCTCTACGTCTCCGTTTGACCTTCATATACATCAATAACGTAATATAAGCTAACCTAACCCAATCTAACATCTCGGCGGTAATATTTGACAACATTCCTGGCGAGTTGGCCTCTGCGTCTCTGAGGGACCTTTATATACATCAATAACGTAATATAAACTAGCCTAAATCAACCTAACATCTCGGCGGTAATATTTGACAACATTCCTGGCGAGTTGGCATCTACGCCTCCCTGGGACCTTTATATAATTCAATAACGTAATATAACCTAACGTAAACCAACCTATCATATCGGCGATAATATTTGACAACATTCCTGGCGAGTTGGCATCTACGCCTCCCTGTGACCTTTATATAATTCAATAACGTAATATAACCTAACCTAACCCAAACTAACATCTCGGCGGTAATATTTGACAACATTCCTGGCGAGTTGACATATACGTCTCCGTGGGACCCTAAGATATATCTGTAACGTAATATAACCTAACCTAACCCAACCTAACATCTCGGCGGTAATATTTGACAACATTCCTGGCGAGTTGGCCTCTACGTCTCCGTTTGACCTTCATATACATCAATAACGTAATATAACCTAACCTAAGCCAACCTAACATCTCGGCTGCAATATTTGACAACATTCGTGATGAGTTGGCCTCTACGTCTCCGTGGGACCTTTATATACATCAATAACGTAATATAACCTAACCTAACCCAACCTAACATTTCGGCGATAATATTTGACAACATTCCTGGCGAGTTGGCCTCTACGTCTCCGTTTGACCTTCATATACATCAATAACGTAATATAAGCTAACCTAACCCAACCTAACATCTCGGCGGTAATATTTGACAACATTCCTGGCGAGTTGGCCTCTGCGTCTCTGTGGGACATTTATATACATCAATAACGTAATATAAACTAGCCTAACTCAACCTAACATCTCGGCGGTAATATTTGACAACATTCCTGGCGAGTTGGCCTCTACGTCTCCGTTTGACCTTCATATACATCAATAACGTAATATAACCTAACCTAAGCCAACCTAACATCTCGGCGGTAATATTTGACAACATTCCTGGCGAGTTGGCCTCTGCGTCTCTGAGGGACCTTTATATACATCAATAACGTAATATAAACTAGCATAAATCAACCTAACATCTCGGCGGTAATATTTGACAACATTCCTGGCGAGTTGGCATCTACGCCTCCCTGGGACCTTTATATAATTCAATAACGTAATATAACCTAACCTAACCCAACCTAACATCTCGGCGGTAATATTTGACAACATTCCTGGCGAGTTGGCCTCTACGTCTCCGTTTGACCTTCATATACATCAATAACGTAATATAACCTAACCTAAGCCAACCTAACATCTCGGCTGTAATATTTGACAACATTCGTGGCGAGTTGGCCTCTACGTATCCGTGGGACCTTTATATACATCAATAACGTAATATAAGCTAGCCTAACACAATCTAACACCTCGGCGGTAATATTTGACAGCATTCCTGGCGAGTTGGCCTCTACGTCTCCGTTTGGCCTTCATATACATCAATAACGTAATATAACCTAACCTAACCCAACCTATCATCTCGGCGGTAATATTTGACAACACTCCTGGCGAGTTGGCCTCTACGTCTCCGTGGGATCGTTATATACATCAATAACGTAATATAAGCTAACCTAACCCAATCTAACATCTCGGCGGTAATATTTGACAACATTCCTGGCGAGTTGGTATCTACGTCTACGTGGGACCTTCATATCCATCAATAACGTAATATAACCTAACCTAACCCAACCTAACATCTCGGCGGTAATATTTGACCACATTCCTGGCGAGTTGGCCTCTACGTCTCCGTGGGACCTTTATATACATCAATAACGTAATATAACCTAACGTAAACCAACCTATCATATCGGCGATAATATTTGACAACATTCCTGGCGAGTTGGCCTCTACGTCTCCGTGGGACACTTAGATACATCTGTAAGGTAATATAACCTAACCTAACCCAAACTAACATCTCGGCGGTAATATTTGACAACATTCCTGGCGAGTTGACATATACGTCTCCGTGGGACCCTAAGATATATCTGTAACGTAATATAACCTAACCTAACCCAACCTAACATCTCGGCGGTAATATTTGACAACATTCCTGGCGAGTTGGCCTCTACGTCTCCGTTTGACCTTCATATACATCAATAACGTAATATAACCTAACCTAAGCCAACCTAACATCTCGGCTGCAATATTTGACAACATTCGTGATGAGTTGGCCTCTACGTCTCCGTGGGACCTTTATATACATCAATAACGTAATATAACCTAACCTAACCCAACCTAACATTTCGGCGATAATATTTGACAACATTCCTGGCGAGTTGGCCTCTACGTCTCCGTTTGACCTTCATATACATCAATAACGTAATATAAGCTAACCTAACCCAACCTAACATCTCGGCGGTAATATTTGACAACATTCCTGGCGAGTTGGCCTCTGCGTCTCTGTGGGACATTTATATACATCAATAACGTAATATAAACTAGCCTAACTCAACCTAACATCTCGGCGGTAATATTTGACAACATTCCTGGCGAGTTGGCCTCTACGTCTCCGTTTGACCTTCATATACATCAATAACGTAATATAACCTAACCTAACCCAACCTAACATCTCGGCGGTAATATTTGACAACATTCCTGGCGAGTTGGCCTCTGCGTCTCTGAGGGACCTTTATATACATCAATAACGTAATATAAACTAGCCTAAATCAACCTAACATCTCGGCGGTAATATTTGACAACATTCCTGGCGAGTTGGCATCTACGCCTCCCTGGGACCTTTATATAATTCAATAACGTAATATAACCTAACCTAACCCAACCTAACATATCGGCGGTAGTATTTGACATCATTCCTTGCGAGCTGGCCTCTACGTATCCGTTTGAACTTCATATACATCAATAACGTAATTTAACCTAACCTAACCCAACCTATCATCTCGGCGGTAATATTAGACAACATTCGTGGCGAGTTGGCCTCTACGGCTCCGTGGGACCTTCATATACATCAATAACGAAATATAACCTAACCTAAACCAACCTATCATATCGGCGATAATATTTGACAACATTCCTGGCGAGTTGGCCTCTACGTCTCCGTGGGATCTTTATATACATCAATAACGTAATATAAGCTAACCTAACCCAATCTAACATCTCGGCGGTAATATTTGACAACATTCCTGGCGAGTTGGCATCTACGTCTCCCTGGGACCTTTATATACATCAATAACGTAATATAACCTAACCTAACCCAACCTAACATTTCGGCGATAATATTTGACAACATTCCTGGCGAGTTGGCCTCTACGTCTCCGTTTGACCTTCATATACATCAATAACGTAATATAAGCTAACCTAACCCAACCTAACATCTCGGCGATAATATTTGACAACATTCCTGGCGAGTTGGCCTCTACGTCTCCGTGGGACACTTAGATACATCTGTAAGGTAATATAACCTAACCTAACCCAAACTAACATCTCGGCGGTAATATTTGACAACATTCCTGGCGAGTTGACATATACGTCTCCGTGGGACCCTAAGGTATATCTGTAACGTAATATAACCTAACCTAACCCAACCTAACATCTCGGCGGTAATATTTGACAACATTCCTGGCGAGTTGGCCTCTACGTCTCCGTTTGACCTTCATATACATCAATAACGTAATATAACCTAACCTAAGCCAACCTAACATCTCGGCTGCAATATTTGACAACATTCGTGATGAGTTGGCCTCTACGTCTCCGTGGGACCTTTATATACATCAATAACGTAATATAACCTAACCTAACCCAACCTAACATTTCGGCGATAATATTTGACAACATTCCTGGCGAGTTGGCCTCTACGTCTCCGTTTGACCTTCATATACATCAATAACGTAATATAAGCTAACCTAACCCAACCTAACATCTCGGCGGTAATATTTGACAACATTCCTGGCGAGTTGGCCTCTGCGTCTCTGTGGGACATTTATATACATCAATAACGTAATATAAACTAGCCTAACTCAACCTAACATCTCGGCGGTAATATTTGACAACATTCCTGGCGAGTTGGCCTCTACGTCTCCGTTTGACCTTCATATACATCAATAACGTAATATAACATAACCTAAGCCAACCTAACATCTCGGCGGTAATATTTGACAACATTCCTGGCGAGTTGGCCTCTGCGTCTCTGAGGGACCTTTATATACATCAATAACGTAATATAAACTAGCCTAAATCAACCTAACATCTCGGCGGTAATATTTGACAACATTCCTGGCGAGTTGGCATCTACGCCTCCCTGGGACCTTTATATAATTCAATAACGTAATATAACCTAACCTAACCCAACCTAACATATCGGCGGTAGTATTTGACATCATTCCTTGCGAGCTGGCCTCTACGTATCCGTTTGAACTTCATATACATCAATAACGTAATTTAACCTAACCTAACCCAACCTATCATCTCGGCGGTAATATTAGACAACATTCGTGGCGAGTTGGCCTCTACGGCTCCGTGGGACCTTCATATACATCAATAACGAAATATAACCTAACCTAAACCAACCTATCATATCGGCGATAATATTTGACAACATTCCTGGCGAGTTGGCCTCTACGTCTCCGTGGGATCTTTATATACATCAATAACGTAATATAAGCTAACCTAACCCAATCTAACATCTCGGCGGTAATATTTGACAACATTCCTGGCGAGTTGGCATCTACGTCTCCCTGGGACCTTTATATACATCAATAACGTAATATAACCTAACCTAACCCAACCTAACATTTCGGCGATAATATTTGACAACATTCCTGGCGAGTTGGCCTCTACGTCTCCGTTTGACCTTCATATACATCAATAACGTAATATAAGCTAACCTAACCCAACCTAACATCTCGGCGGTAATATTTGACAACATTCCTGGCGAGTTGACCTCTGCGTCTCTGTGGGTGCTTTATATACATCAATAACGTAATATAAACTAGCCTAACTCAACCTAACATCTCGCCGGTAATATTTGACAACATTCCTGGCGAGTTGGCATCTACGCCTCCCTGTGACCTTTATATAATTCAATAACGTAATATAACCTAACCTAACTCAATCTAACATTTCGGCGGTAATATTTGACCACATTCCTGTCTTGTTGGCCTCTACGTCTCCGTGGGACCTTCATATACATCAATAACGAAATATAACCTAACCTAACCCAACCTAACATTTCGGCGATAATATTTGACAACATTCCTGGCGAGTTGGCCTCTACGTCTCCGTTTGACCTTCATATACATCAATAACGTAATATAAGCTAACCTAACCCAACCTAACATCTCGGCGGTAATATTTGACAACATTCCTGGCGAGTTGACCTCTGCGTCTCTGTGGGACCTTCATATACATCAATAACGAAATATAACCTAACCTAAACCAACCTATCATATCGGCGATAATATTTGACAACATTCCTGGCGAGTTGGCCTCTACCTCTCCGTGGGACACTTAGATACATCTGTAAGGTAATATAACCTAACCTAACCCAACCTAACATCTCGGCGGTAATATTTGACAACATTCCTGGCGAGTTGACATCTACGTCTCCGTGGGACCCTAAGATACATCTGTAACGTAATATAACCTAACCTAACCCAACCTAACATCTCGGCGGTAATATTTGTCAACATTCCTGGCGAGTTGGCCTCTACGTCTCCGTTTGACCTTCATATACATCAATAACGTAATATAACCTAACCTAAGCCAACCTAACATCTCGGCTGTAATATTTGACAACATTCGTGGCGAGTTGGCCTCTACGTCTCCGTTTGAGCTTCATATACATCAATAACGTAATATAAGCTAACCTAACCCAATCTAACATCTCGGCGGTAATATTTGACAACATTCCTGGCGAGTTGGCATCTACGTCTCCCTGGGACCTTTATATACATCAATAACGTAATATAACCTAACCTAACCCAACCTAACATTTCGGCGATAATATTTGACAACATTCCTGGCGAGTTGGCCTCTACGTCTCCGTTTGACCTTCATATACATCAATAACGTAATATAAGCTAACCTAACCCAACCTAACATCTCGGCGGTAATATTTGACAACATTCCTGGCGAGTTGACCTCTGCGTCTCTGTGGGACCTTTATATACATCAATAACGTAATATAAACTAGCCTAACTCAACCTAACATCTCGCCGGTAATATTTGACAACATTCCTGGCGAGTTGGCATCTACGCCTCCCTGTGACCTTTATATAATTCAATAACGTAATATAACCTAACCTAACTCAATCTAACATTTCGGCGGTAATATTTGACCACATTCCTGTCTTGTTGGCCTCTACGTCTCCGTGGGACCTTCATATACATCAATAACGAAATATAACCTAACCTAACCCAACCTAACATCTCGGCGGTAATATTTGTCAACATTCCTGGCGAGTTGGCCTCTACGTCTCCGTTTGACCTTCATATACATCAATAACGTAATATAACCTAACCTAAGCCAACCTAACATCTCGGCTGTAATATTTGACAACATTCGTGGCGAGTTGGCCTCTACGTCTCCGTTTGAGCTTCATATACATCAATAACGTAATATAAGCTAACCTAATCCAATCTAACATCTCGGCGGTAATATTTGACAACATTCCTGGCGAGTTGGCATCTACGTCTCCCTGGGACCTTTATATACATCAATAACGTAATATAACCTAACCTAACCCAACCTAACATTTCGGCGATAATATTTGACAACATTCCTGGCGAGTTGGCCTCTACGTCTCCGTTTGACCTTCATATACATCAATAACGTAATATAAGCTAACATAACCCAACCTAACATCTCGGCGGTAATATTTGACAACATTCCTGGCGAGTTGGCCTCTGCGTCTCTGTGGGACGTTTATATACATCAATAACGTAATATAAACTAGCCTAACTCAACCTAACATCTCGGCGGTAATATTTGACAACATTCCTGGCGAGTTGGCCTCTACGTCTCCGTTTGACCTTCATATACATCAATAACGTAATATAACCTAACCAAAGCCAACCTAACATCTCGGCGGTAATATTTGACAACATTCCTGGCGAGTTGGCCTCTGCGTCTCTGAGGGACCTTTATATACATCAATAACGTAATATAAACTAGCCTAAATCAACCTAACATCTCGGCGGTAATATTTGACAACATTCCTGGCGAGTTGGCATCTACGCCTCCCTGGGACCTTTATATAATTCAATAACGTAATATAACCTAACCTAACCCAACCTAACATATCGGCGGTAGTATTTGACATCATTCCTTGCGAGTTGGCCTCTACGTCTCCGTTTGAACTTCATATACATCAATAACGTAATTTAACCTAATCTAACCCAACCTATCATCTCCGCGGTAATATTAGACAACATTCGTGGCGAGTTGGCCTCTACGGCTCCATGGGACCTTCATATACATCAATAACGAAATATAACCTAACCTAAACCAACCTATCATATCGGCGATAATATTTGACAACATTCCTGGCGAGTTGGCCTCTACGTCTCCGTGGGACACTTAGATACATCTGTAAGGTAATATAACCTAACCTAACCCAACCTAACATCTCGGCGGTAATATTTGACAACATTCCTGGCGAGTTGGCATCTACGCCTCCCTGGGACCTTTATATAATTCAATAACGTAATATAACCTAACCTAACCCAACCTAACATCTCGGCGGTAATATTTGACAACATTCCTGGCGAGTTGGCCTCTACGTCTCCGTTTGACCTTCATATACATCATTAACGTAATATAACCTAACCTAAGCCAACCTAACATCTCGGCTGTAATATTTGACAACATTCGTGGCGAGTTGGCCTCTACGTATCCGTGGGACCTTTATATACATCAATAACGTAATATAAGCTAGCCTAACACAATCTAACACCTCGGCGGTAATATTTGACAACATTCCTGGCGAGTTGGCCTCTACGTCTCCGTTTGGCCTTCATATACATCAATAACGTAATATAACCTAACCTAACCCAACCTATCATCTCGGCGGTAATATTTGACAACATTCCTGGCGAGTTGGCCTCTACGTCTCCGTGGGATCGTTATATACATCAATAACGTAATATAAGCTAACCTAACCCAATCTAACATCTCGGCGGTAATATTTGACAACATTCCTGGCGAGTTGGCATCTACGTCTACGTGGGACCTTCATATCCATCAATAACGTAATATAACCTAACCTAACCCAACCTAACATCTCGGCGGTAATATTTGACCACATTCCTGGCGAGTTGGCCTCTACGTCTCCGTGGGACCTTTATATACATCAATAACGTAATATAACCTAACGTAAACCAACCTATCATATCGGCGATAATATTTGACAACATTCCTGGCGAGTTGGCCTCTACGTCTCCGTGGGACACTTAGATACATCTGTAAGGTAATATAACCTAACCTAACCCAACCTAACATCTCGGCGGTAATATTTGACAACATTCCTGGCGAGTTGACATATACGTCTCCGTGGGACCCTAAGATATATCTGTAACGTAATATAACCTAACCTAACCCAACCTAACATCTCGGCGGTAATATTTGACAACATTCCTGGCGAGTTGGCCTCTACGTCTCCGTTTGACCTTCATATACATCAATAACGTAATATAACCTAACCTAAGCCAACCTAACATCTCGGCTGCAATATTTGACAACATTCGTGGCGAGTTGGCCTCTACGTCTCCGTGGGACCTTCATATACATCAATAACGAAATATAACCTAACCTAAACCAACCTATCATATCGGCGATAATATTTGACAACATTCCTGGCGAGTTGGCCTCTGCCTCTCCGTGGGACACTTAGATACATCTGTAAGGTAATATAACCTAACCTAACCCAACCTAACATCTCGGCGGTAATATTTGACAACATTCCTGGCGAGTTGGCCTCTACGTCTCCGTTTGACCTTCATATACATCAATAACGTAATATAACCTAACATAAGCCAACCTAACATCTCGGCTGTAATATTTGACAACATTCGTGGCGAGTTGGCCTCTACGTCTCCGTTTGAGCTTCATATACATCAATAACGTAATATAAGCTAACCTAACCCAATCTAACATCTCGGCGGTAATATTTGACAACATTCCTGGCGAGTTGGCATCTACGTCTCCCTGGGACCTTTATATACATCAATAACGTAATATAACCTAACCTAACCCAACCTAACATTTCGGCGATAATATTTGACAACATTCCTGGCGAGTTGGCATCTACGTCTCCGTTTGACCTTCATATACATCAATAACGTAATATAAGCTAACCTAACCCAACCTAACATCTCGGCGGTAATATTTGACAACATTCCTGGCGAGTTGGCCTCTGCGTCTCTGTGGGACCTTTATATACATCAATAACGTAATATAAACTAGCCTAACTCAACCTAACATCTCGGCGGTAATATTTGACAACATTCCTGGCGAGTTGGCATCACGCCTCCCTGGGACCTTTATATAATTCAATAACGTAATATAACCTAACCTAACCCAACCTAACATCTCGGCGGTAGTATTTGACATCATTTCTGGCGAGTTGGCCTCTACGTCTCCGTTTGAACTTCATATACATCAATAACGTAATTTAACCTAACCTAACACAACCTATCATCTCGGCGGTAATATTAGACAACATTCGTGGCGAGTTGGCCTCTACGTATCCGTGGGACCTTTATATACATCAATAACGTAATATAAGCTAGCCTAACACAATCTAACACCTCGGCGGTAATATTTGACAACATTCCTGGCGAGTTGGCCTCTACGTCTCCGTTTGGCCTTCATATACATCAATAACGTAATATAACCTAACCTAACCCAACCTATCATCTCGGCGGTAATATTTGACAACATTCCTGGCGAGTTGGCCTCTACGTCTCCGTGGGATCGTTATATACATCAATAACGTAATATAAGCTAACCTAACCCAATCTAACATCTCGGCGGTAATATTTGACAACATTCCTGGCGAGTTGGCATCTACGTCTACGTGGGACCTTCATATCCATCAATAACGTAATATAACCTAACCTAACCCAACCTAACATCTCGGCGGTAATATTTGACCACATTCCTGGCGAGTTGGCCTCTACGTCTCCGTGGGACCTTTATATACATCAATAACGTAATATAACCTAACGTAAACCAACCTATCATATCGGCGATAATATTTGACAACATTCCTGGCGAGTTGGCCTCTACGTCTCCGTGGGACACTTAGATACATCTGTAAGGTAATATAACCTAACCTAACCCAACCTAACATCTCGGCGGTAATATTTGACAACATTCCTGGCGAGTTGACATATACGTCTCCGTGGGACCCTAAGATATATCTGTAACGTAATATAACCTAACCTAACCCAACCTAACATCTCGGCGGTAATATTTGACAACATTCCTGGCGAGTTGGCCTCTACGTCTCCGTTTGACCTTCATATACATCAATAACGTAATATAACCTAACCTAAGCCAACCTAACATCTCGGCTGCAATATTTGACAACATTCGTGGCGAGTTGGCCTCTACGTCTCCGTGGGACCTTCATATACATCAATAACGAAATATAACCTAACCTAAACCAACCTATCATATCGGCGATAATATTTGACAACATTCCTGGCGAGTTGGCCTCTGCCTCTCCGTGGGACACTTAGATACATCTGTAAGGTAATATAACCTAACCTAACCCAACCTAACATCTCGGCGGTAATATTTGACAACATTCCTGGCGAGTTGGCCTCTACGTCTCCGTTTGACCTTCATATACATCAATAACGTAATATAACCTAACATAAGCCAACCTAACATCTCGGCTGTAATATTTGACAACATTCGTGGCGAGTTGGCCTCTACGTCTCCGTTTGAGCTTCATATACATCAATAACGTAATATAAGCTAACCTAACCCAATCTAACATCTCGGCGGTAATATTTGACAACATTCCTGGCGAGTTGGCATCTACGTCTCCCTGGGACCTTTATATACATCAATAACGTAATATAACCTAACCTAACCCAACCTAACATTTCGGCGATAATATTTGACAACATTCCTGGCGAGTTGGCATCTACGTCTCCGTTTGACCTTCATATACATCAATAACGTAATATAAGCTAACCTAACCCAACCTAACATCTCGGCGGTAATATTTGACAACATTCCTGGCGAGTTGGCCTCTGCGTCTCTGTGGGACCTTTATATACATCAATAACGTAATATAAACTAGCCTAACTCAACCTAACATCTCGGCGGTAATATTTGACAACATTCCTGGCGAGTTGGCATCACGCCTCCCTGGGACCTTTATATAATTCAATAACGTAATATAACCTAACCTAACCCAACCTAACATCTCGGCGGTAGTATTTGACATCATTTCTGGCGAGTTGGCCTCTACGTCTCCGTTTGAACTTCATATACATCAATAACGTAATTTAACCTAACCTAACACAACCTATCATCTCGGCGGTAATATTAGACAACATTCGTGGCGAGTTGGCCTCTACGTCTACGTGGGACCTTCATATCCATCAATAACGTAATATAACCTAACCTAACCCAACCTAACATCTGGGCGGTAATATTTGACCACATTCCTGTCTTGTTGGCCTCTACGTCTCCGTGGGACCTTCATATACATCAATAACGAAATATAACCTAACCTAAACCAACCTATCATCTCGGCGATAATATTTGACAACATTCCTGGCGAGTTGGCCTCTACGTCTCCGTGGGACACTTAGATACATCTGTAAGGTAATATAACCTAACCTAACCCAACCTAACATCTCGGCGGTAATATTTGACAACACTCCTGGCGAGTTGGCATCTACGTCTCCGTGGGACCCTAAGATACATTTGTAACGTAATATAACCTAACCTAACCCAACCTAACATGTCGGCGGTAATATTTGACAACATTCCTGGCGAGTTGGCCTCTACGTCTCCGTTTGACCTTCATATACATCAATAACGTAATATAACCTAACCTAAGCCAACCTAACATCTCGGCTGTAATATTTGACAACATTCGTGGCGAGTTGGCCTCTACGTCTCCGTTTGAGCTTCATATACATCAATAACGTATTATAAGCTAACCTAACCCAATCTAACATCTCGGCGATAATATTTGACAACATTCCTGGCGAGTTGGCATCTACGTCTCCCTGGGACCTTTATATACATCAATAACGTAATATAACCTATCCTAACCCAACCTAACATTTCGGCGATAATATTTGACAACATTCCTGGCGAGTTGGCCTCTACGTCTCCGTTTAACCTTCATATACATCAATAACGTAATATAAGCTAACCTAACCCAACCTAACATCTCGGCGGTAATATTTGACAACATTCCTGGCGAGTTGGCCTCTGCGTCTCTGTGGGACGTTTATATACATCAATAACGTAATATAACCTAACCTAACCCAACCTAACATCTCGGCGGTAATATTTGACAACATTCCTGGCGAGTTGGCATCTACGCCTCCCTGGGACCTTTATATAATTCAATAACGTAATATAACCTACCCTAACCCAACCTAACATCTCGGCGGTAATATTTGACAACATTCCTGGCGAGTTGGCCTCTACGTCTCCGTTTGACCTTCATATACATCAATAACGTAATATAACCTAACCTAAGCCAACCTAACATCTCGGCTGTAATATTTGACAACATTCGTGGCGAGTTGGCCTCTACGTATCCGTGGGACCTTTATATACATCAATAACGTAATATAAGCTAGCCTAACACAATCTAACACCTCGGCGGTAATATTTGACAACATTCCTGGCGAGTTGGCCTCTACGTCTCCGTTTGGCCTTCATATACATCAATAACGTAATATAACCTAACCTAACCCAACCTATCATCTCGGCGGTAATATTTGACAACATTCCTGGCGAGTTGGCCTCTACGTCTCCGTGGGATCTTTATATACATCAATAACGTAATATAAGCTAACCTAACCCAATCTAACATCTCGGCCGTAATATTTGACAACATTCCTGGCGAGTTGGTATCTACGTCTACGTGGGACCTTCATATCCATCAATAACGTAATATAACCTAACCTAACCCAACCTAACATCTCGGCGGTAATATTTGACAACATTCCTGGCGAGTTGGCCTCTACGTCTCCGTTTGACCTTCATATACATCAATAACGTAATATAACCTAACCTAAGCCAACCTATCATCTCGGCGGTAATATTTGACAACATTCCTGGCGAGTTGGCCTCTACGTCTCCGTGGGATCTTTATATACATCAATAACGTAATATAAGCTAACCTAACCCAATCTAACATCTCGGCGGTAATATTTGACAACATTCCTGGCGAGTTGGCATCTACGTCTCCCTGGGACCTTTATATACATCAATAACGTAATATAACCTAACCTAACCCAACCTAACATTTCGGCGATAATATTTGACAACATTCCTGGCGAGTTGGCCTCTACGTCTCCGTTTGACCTTCATATACATCAATAACGTAATATAAGCTAACCTAACCCAACCTAACATCTCGGCGGTAATATTTGACAACATTCCTGGCGAGTTGACCTCTGCGTCTCTGTGGGACCTTTATATACATCAATAACGTAATATAAACTAGCCTAACTCAACCTAACATCTCGCCGGTAATATTTGACAACATTCCTGGCGAGTTGGCATCTACGCCTCCCTGGGACCTTTATATAATTCAATAACGTAATATAACCTAACCTAACCCAACCTAACATATCGGCGGTAGTATTTGACATCATTCCTTGCGAGTTGGCCTCTACGTCTCCGTTTGAACTTCATATACATCAATAACGTAATTTAACCTAACCTAACCCAACCTATCATCTCGGCGGTAATATTAGACAACATTCGTGGCGAGTTGGCCTCTACGGCTCCGTGGGACCTTCATGTACATCAATAACGAAATATAATCTAACCTAAACCAACCTATCATATCGGCGATAATATTTGACAACATTCCTGGCGAGTTGGCCTCTACGTCTCCGTGGGACACTTAGATACATCTGTAAGGTAATATAACCTAACCTAACCCAACCTAACATCTCGGCGGTAATATTTGACAACATTCCTGGCGAGTTGGCATCTACGCCTCCCTGGGACCTTTATATAATTCAATAACGTAATATAACCTACCCTAACCCAACCTAACATCTCGGCGGTAATATTTGACAACATTCCTGGCGAGTTGGCCTCTACGTCTCCGTTTGACCTTCATATACATCAATAACGTAATATAACCTAACCTAAGCCAACCTAACATCTCGGCTGTAATATTTGACAACATTCGTGGCGAGTTGGCCTCTACGTATCCGTGGGACCTTTATATACATCAATAACGTAATATAAGCTAGCCTAACACAATCTAACACCTCGGCGGTAATATTTGACACCATTCCTGGCGAGTTGGCCTCTACGTCTCCGTTTGGCCTTCATATACATCAATAACGTAATATAACCTAACCTAACCCAACCTATCATCTCGGCGATAATATTTGACAACATTCCTGGCGAGTTGGCATCTACGTCTCCGTTTGACCTTCATATACATCAATAACGTAATATAAGCTAACCTAACCCAACCTAACATCTCGGCGGTAATATTTGACAACATTCCTGGCGAGTTGGCCTCTGCGTCTCTGTGGGACCTTTATATACATCAATAACGTAATATAAACTAGCCTAACTCAACCTAACATCTCGGCGGTAATATTTGACAACATTCCTGGCGAGTTGGCATCACGCCTCCCTGGGACCTTTATATAATTCAATAACGTAATATAACCTAACCCAACCCAACCTAACATCTCGGCGGTAGTATTTGACATCATTTCTGGCGAGTTGGCCTCTACGTCTCCGTTTGAACTTCATATACATCAATAACGTAATTTAACCTAACCTAACACAACCTATCATCTCGGCGGTAATATTAGACAACATTCGTGGCGAGTTGGCCTCTACGTCTACGTGGGACCTTCATATCCATCAATAACGTAATATAACCTAACCTAACCCAACCTAACATCTGGGCGGTAATATTTGACCACATTCCTGTCTTGTTGGCCTCTACGTCTCCGTGGGACCTTCATATACATCAATAACGAAATATAACCTAACCTAAACCAACCTATCATCTCGGCGATAATATTTGACAACATTCCTGGCGAGTTGGCCTCTACGTCTCCGTGGGACACTTAGATACATCTGTAAGGTAATATAACCTAACCTAACCCAACCTAACATCTCGGCGGTAATATTTGACAACACTCCTGGCGAGTTGGCATCTACGTCTCCGTGGGACCCTAAGATACATTTGTAACGTAATATAACCTAACCTAACCCAACCTAACATGTCGGCGGTAATATTTGACAACATTCCTGGCGAGTTGGCCTCTACGTCTCCGTTTGACCTTCATATACATCAATAACGTAATATAACCTAACCTAAGCCAACCTAACATCTCGGCTGTAATATTTGACAACATTCCTGGCGAGTTGGCATCTACGTCTCCGTTTGACCTTCATATACATCAATAACGTAATATAAGCTAACCTAACCCAACCTAACATCTCGGCGGTAATATTTGACAACATTCCTGGCGAGTTGGCCTCTGCGTCTCTGTGGGACCTTTATATACATCAATAACGTAATATAAACTAGCCTAACTCAACCTAACATCTCGGCGGTAATATTTGACAACATTCCTGGCGAGTTGGCATCACGCCTCCCTGGGACCTTTATATAATTCAATAACGTAATATAACCTAACCTAACCCAACCTAACATCTCGGCGGTAGTATTTGACATCATTTCTGGCGAGTTGGCCTCTACGTCTCCGTTTGAACTTCATATACATCAATAACGTAATTTAACCTAACCTAACACAACCTATCATCTCGGCGGTAATATTAGACAACATTCGTGGCGAGTTGGCCTCTACGTCTACGTGGGACCTTCATATCCATCAATAACGTAATATAACCTAACCTAACCCAACCTAACATCTGGGCGGTAATATTTGACCACATTCCTGTCTTGTTGGCCTCTACGTCTCCGTGGGACCTTCATATACATCAATAACGAAATATAACCTAACCTAAACCAACCTATCATCTCGGCGATAATATTTGACAACATTCCTGGCGAGTTGGCCTCTACGTCTCCGTGGGACACTTAGATACATCTGTAAGGTAATATAACCTAACCTAACCCAACCTAACATCTCGGCGGTAATATTTGACAACACTCCTGGCGAGTTGGCATCTACGTCTCCGTGGGACCCTAAGATACATTTGTAACGTAATATAACCTAACCTAACCCAACCTAACATGTCGGCGGTAATATTTGACAACATTCCTGGCGAGTTGGCCTCTACGTCTCCGTTTGACCTTCATATACATCAATAACGTAATATAACCTAACCTAAGCCAACCTAACATCTCGGCTGTAATATTTGACAACATTCGTGGCGAGTTGGCCTCTACGTATCCGTGGGACCTTTATATACATCAATAACGTAATATAAGCTAGCCTAACACAATCTAACACCTCGGCGGTAATATTTGACAACATTCCTGGCGAGTTGGCCTCTACGTCTCCGTTTGGCCTTCATATACATCAATAACGTAATATAACCTAACCTAAGCCAACCTAACATCTCGGCTGTAATATTTGACAACATTCGTGGCGAGTTGGCCTCTACGTCTCCGTGGGACCTTCATATACATCAATAACGAAATATAACCTAACCTAAACCAACCTATCATATCGGCGATAATATTTGACAACATTCCTGGCGAGTTGGCCTCTACCTCTCCGTGGGACACTTAGATACATCTGTAAGGTAATATAACCTAACCTAACCCAACCTAACATCTCGGCGGTAATATTTGACAACATTCCTGGTGAGTTGGCCTCTACGTCTCCGTTTGACCTTCATATACATCAATAACGTAATATAACCTAACATAAGCCAACCTAACATCTCGGCTGTAATATTTGACAACATTCGTGGCGAGTTGGCCTCTACGTCTCCGTTTGAGCTTCATATACATCAATAACGTAATATAAGCTAACCTAACCCAATCTAACATCTCGGCGGTAATATTTGACAACATTCCTGGCGAGTTGGCATCTACGTCTCCCTGGGACCTTTATATACATCAATAACGTAATATAACCTAACCTAACCCAACCTAACATTTCGGCGGTAATATTTGACAACATTCCTGGCGAGTTGGCCTCTGCGTCTCTGTGGGACCTTTATATACATCAATAACGTAATATAAACTAGCCTAACTCAACCTAACATCTCGGCGGTAATATTTGTCAACATTCCTGGCGAGTTGGCATCTACGCCTCCCTGGGACCTTTATATAATTCAATAACGCAATATAACCTAACCTAACCCAACCTAACATCTCGGCGGTAGTATTTGGCATCATTTCTGGCGAGTTGGCCTCTACGTCTCCGTTTGAACTTCATATACATCAATAACGTAATTTAACCTAACCTAACACAACCTATCATCTCGGCGGTAATATTAGACAACATTCGTGGCGAGTTGGCCTCTACGTCTACGTGGGACCTTCATATCCATCAATAACGTAATATAACCTAACCTAACCCAACCTAACATCTCGGCGGTAATATTTGACCACATTCCTGTCTTGTTGGCCTCTACGTCTCCGTGGGACCTTCATATACATCAATAACGAAATATAACCTAACCTAAACCAACCTATCATCTCGGCGATAATATTTGACAACATTCCTGGCGAGTTGGCCTCTACGTCTCCGTGGGACACTTAGATACATCTGTAAGGTAATATAACCTAACCTAACCCAACCTAACATCTCGGCGGTAATATTTGACAACATTCCTGGCGAGTTGACATATACGTCTCCGTGGGACCCTAAGATACATCTGTAACGTAATATAACCTAACCTAACCCAACCTAACATATCGGCGGTAGTATTTGACATCATTCCTTGCGAGTTGGCCTCTACGTCTCCGTTTGAACTTCATATACATCAATAACGTAATTTAACCTAACCTAACCCAACCTATCATCTCGGCGGTAATATTAGACAACATTCGTGGCGAGTTGGCCTCTACGGCTCCGTGGGACCTTCATATACATCAATAACGAAATATAACCTAACCTAAACCAACCTATCATATCGGCGATAATATTTGACAACATTCCTGGCGAGTTGGCCTCTACGTCTCCGTGGGACACTTAGATACATCTGTAAGGTAATATAACCTAACCTAACCCAACCTAACACCTCGGCGGTAATATTTGACAACATTCCTGGCGAGTTGACATCTACGTCTCCGTGGGACACTTAGATACATCTGTAAGGTAATATAACCTAACCTAACCCAACCTAACATCTCGGCGGTAATATTTGACAACAATACTGGCGAGTTGGCATCTACGTCTCCGTGCGACCCTAAGATACATCTGTAACGTAATATAACCTAACCTAACCCAACCTAACATCTCGGCGGTAATATTTGACAACATTCCTGGCGAGTTGGCCTCTACGTTTCCGTTTGACCTTCATATACATCAATAACGTAATATAACCTAACCTAAGCCAACCTAACATCTCGGCTGTAATATTTGACAACATTCGTGGCGAGTTGGCCTCTACGTATCCGTGGGACCTTTATATACATCAATAACGTAATATAAGCTAGCCTAACACAATCTAACACCTCGGCGGTAATATTTGACAACATTCCTGGCTAGTTGGCCTCTACGTCTCCGTTTGGCCTTTATATACATCAATAACGTAATATAACCTAACCTAACCCAACCTATCATCTCGGCGGTAATATTTGACAACATTCCTGGCGAGTTGGCCTCTACGTCTCCGTGGGATCTTTATATACATCAATAACGTAATATAAACTAACCTAACCCAATCTAACATCTCGGCGGTAATATTTGACAACATTCCTGGCGAGTTGGCATCTACGTCTCCTTGGGACCTTTATATACATCAATAACGTAATATAACCTAACCTAACCCAACCTAACATTTCGGCGATAATATTTGACAACATTCCTGGCGAGTTGGCCTCTACGTCTCCGTTTGACCTTCATATACATCAATAACGTAATATAAGCTAACCTAACCCAACCTAACATCTCGGCGGTAATATTTGACAACATTCCTGGCGAGTTGACCTCTGCGTCTCTGTGGGACCTTTATATACATCAATAACGTAATATAAACTAGCCTAACTCAACCTAACATCTCGCCGGTAATATTTGACAACATTCCTGGCGAGTTGGCATCTACGCCTCCCTGTGACCTTTATATAATTCAACAACGTAATATAACCTAACCTAACCCAATCTAACATTTCGGCGGTAATATTTGACCACATTCCTGTCTTGTTGGCATCTACGTCTCCGTGGGACCTTCATATACATCAATAACGAAATATAACCTAACCTAAACCAACCTATCATCTCGGCGATAATATTTGACAACATTCCTGGCGAGTTGGCCTCTACGTCTCCGTGGGACACTTAGATACATCTGGAAGGTAATATAACCTAACCTAACCCAACCTAACATCTCGGCGGTATTATTTGACAACATTCCTGGCGAGTTGGCATCTACGTCTCCGTGGGACCCTAAGATACATCTGTAACGTAATATAACCTAACCTAACCCAACCTAACATCTCGGCGGTAATATTTGACAACATTCCTGGCGAGTTGGCCTCTACGTCTCCGTTTGACCTTCATATACATCAATAACGTAATATAACCTAACCTAAGCCAACCTAACATCTCGGCTGTAATATTTGACAACATTCGTGGCGAGTTGGCCTCTACGTCTCCGTTTGAGCTTCATATACATCAATAACGTATTATAAGCTAACCTAACCCAATCTAACATCTCGGCGATAATATTTGACAACATTCCTGGCGAGTTGGCATCTACGTCTCCCTGGGACCTTTATATACATCAATAACGTAATATAACCTATCCTAACCCAACCTAACATTTCGGCGATAATATTTGACAACATTCCTGGCGAGTTGGCCTCTACGTCTCCGTTTAACCTTCATATACATCAATAACGTAATATAAGCTAACCTAACCCAACCTAACATCTCGGCGGTAATATTTGACAACATTCCTGGCGAGTTGGCCTCTGCGTCTCTGTGGGACGTTTATATACATCAATAACGTAATATAACCTAACCTAACCCAACCTAACATCTCGGCGGTAATATTTGACAACATTCCTGGCGAGTTGGCATCTACGCCTCCCTGGGACCTTTATATAATTCAATAACGTAATATAACCTACCCTAACCCAACCTAACATCTCGGCGGTAATATTTGACAACATTCCTGGCGAGTTGGCCTCTACGTCTCCGTTTGACCTTCATATACATCAATAACGTAATATAACCTAACCTAAGCCAACCTAACATCTCGGCTGTAATATTTGACAACATTCGTGGCGAGTTGGCCTCTACGTATCCGTGGGACCTTTATATACATCAATAACGTAATATAAGCTAGCCTAACACAATCTAACACCTCGGCGGTAATATTTGACAACATTCCTGGCGAGTTGGCCTCTACGTCTCCGTTTGGCCTTCATATACATCAATAACGTAATATAACCTAACCTAACCCAACCTATCATCTCGGCGGTAATATTTGACAACATTCCTGGCGAGTTGGCCTCTACGTCTCCGTGGGATCTTTATATACATCAATAACGTAATATAAGCTAACCTAACCCAATCTAACATCTCGGCCGTAATATTTGACAACATTCCTGGCGAGTTGGTATCTACGTCTACGTGGGACCTTCATATCCATCAATAACGTAATATAACCTAACCTAACCCAACCTAACATCTCGGCGGTAATATTTGACAACATTCCTGGCGAGTTGGCCTCTACGTCTCCGTTTGACCTTCATATACATCAATAACGTAATATAACCTAACCTAAGCCAACCTATCATCTCGGCGGTAATATTTGACAACATTCCTGGCGAGTTGGCCTCTACGTCTCCGTGGGATCTTTATATACATCAATAACGTAATATAAGCTAACCTAACCCAATCTAACATCTCGGCGGTAATATTTGACAACATTCCTGGCGAGTTGGCATCTACGTCTCCCTGGGACCTTTATATACATCAATAACGTAATATAACCTAACCTAACCCAACCTAACATTTCGGCGATAATATTTGACAACATTCCTGGCGAGTTGGCCTCTACGTCTCCGTTTGACCTTCATATACATCAATAACGTAATATAAGCTAACCTAACCCAACCTAACATCTCGGCGGTAATATTTGACAACATTCCTGGCGAGTTGACCTCTGCGTCTCTGTGGGACCTTTATATACATCAATAACGTAATATAAACTAGCCTAACTCAACCTAACATCTCGCCGGTAATATTTGACAACATTCCTGGCGAGTTGGCATCTACGCCTCCCTGGGACCTTTATATAATTCAATAACGTAATATAACCTAACCTAACCCAACCTAACATATCGGCGGTAGTATTTGACATCATTCCTTGCGAGTTGGCCTCTACGTCTCCGTTTGAACTTCATATACATCAATAACGTAATTTAACCTAACCTAACCCAACCTATCATCTCGGCGGTAATATTAGACAACATTCGTGGCGAGTTGGCCTCTACGGCTCCGTGGGACATTCATGTACATCAATAACGAAATATAATCTAACCTAAACCAACCTATCATATCGGCGATAATATTTGACAACATTCCTGGCGAGTTGGCCTCTACGTCTCCGTGGGACACTTAGATACATCTGTAAGGTAATATAACCTAACCTAACCCAACCTAACATCTCGGCGGTAATATTTGACAACATTCCTGGCGAGTTGGCATCTACGCCTCCCTGGGACCTTTATATAATTCAATAACGTAATATAACCTACCCTAACCCAACCTAACATCTCGGCGGTAATATTTGACAACATTCCTGGCGAGTTGGCCTCTACGTCTCCGTTTGACCTTCATATACATCAATAACGTAATATAACCTAACCTAAGCCAACCTAACATCTCGGCTGTAATATTTGACAACATTCGTGGCGAGTTGGCCTCTACGTATCCGTGGGACCTTTATATACATCAATAACGTAATATAAGCTAGCCTAACACAATCTAACACCTCGGCGGTAATATTTGACACCATTCCTGGCGAGTTGGCCTCTACGTCTCCGTTTGGCCTTCATATACATCAATAACGTAATATAACCTAACCTAACCCAACCTATCATCTCGGCGATAATATTTGACAACATTCCTGGCGAGTTGGCATCTACGTCTCCGTTTGACCTTCATATACATCAATAACGTAATATAAGCTAACCTAACCCAACCTAACATCTCGGCGGTAATATTTGACAACATTCCTGGCGAGTTGGCCTCTGCGTCTCTGTGGGACCTTTATATACATCAATAACGTAATATAAACTAGCCTAACTCAACCTAACATCTCGGCGGTAATATTTGACAACATTCCTGGCGAGTTGGCATCACGCCTCCCTGGGACCTTTATATAATTCAATAACGTAATATAACCTAACCCAACCCAACCTAACATCTCGGCGGTAGTATTTGACATCATTTCTGGCGAGTTGGCCTCTACGTCTCCGTTTGAACTTCATATACATCAATAACGTAATTTAACCTAACCTAACACAACCTATCATCTCGGCGGTAATATTAGACAACATTCGTGGCGAGTTGGCCTCTACGTCTACGTGGGACCTTCATATCCATCAATAACGTAATATAACCTAACCTAACCCAACCTAACATCTGGGCGGTAATATTTGACCACATTCCTGTCTTGTTGGCCTCTACGTCTCCGTGGGACCTTCATATACATCAATAACGAAATATAACCTAACCTAAACCAACCTATCATCTCGGCGATAATATTTGACAACATTCCTGGCGAGTTGGCCTCTACGTCTCCGTGGGACACTTAGATACATCTGTAAGGTAATATAACCTAACCTAACCCAACCTAACATCTCGGCGGTAATATTTGACAACACTCCTGGCGAGTTGGCATCTACGTCTCCGTGGGACCCTAAGATACATTTGTAACGTAATATAACCTAACCTAACCCAACCTAACATGTCGGCGGTAATATTTGACAACATTCCTGGCGAGTTGGCCTCTACGTCTCCGTTTGACCTTCATATACATCAATAACGTAATATAACCTAACCTAAGCCAACCTAACATCTCGGCGGTAATATTTGACAACATTCCTGGCGAGTTGGCCTCTGCGTCTCTGAGGGACCTTTATATACATCAATAACGTAATATAAACTAGCCTAAATCAACCTAACATCTCGGCGGTAATATTTGACAACATTCCTGGCGAGTTGGCATCTACGCCTCCCTGGGACCTTTATATAATTCAATAACGTAATATAACCTAACCTAACCCAACCTAACATATCGGCGGTAGTATTTGACATCATTCCTTGCGAGTTGGCCTCTACGTCTCCGTTTGAACTTCATATACATCAATAACGTAATTTAACCTAACCTAACCCAACCTATCATCTCGGCTGTAATATTTGACAACATTCGTGGCGAGTTGGCCTCTACGTATCCGTGGGACCTTTATATACATCAATAACGTAATATAAGCTAGCCTAACACAATCTAACACCTCGGCGGTAATATTTGACAACATTCCTGGCGAGTTGGCCTCTACGTCTCCGTTTGGCCTTCATATACATCAATAACGTAATATAACCTAACCTAAGCCAACCTAACATCTCGGCTGTAATATTTGACAACATTCGTGGCGAGTTGGACTCTACGTCTCCGTGGGACCTTCATATACATCAATAACGAAATATAACCTAACCTAACCCAACCTAACATCTCGGCGGTAGTATTTGGCATCATTTCTGGCGAGTTGGCCTCTACGTCTCCGTTTGAACTTCATATACATCAATAACGTAATTTAACCTAACCTAACACAACCTATCATCTCGGCGGTAATATTAGACAACATTCGTGGCGAGTTGGCCTCTACGTCTACGTGGGACCTTCATATCCATCAATAACGTAATATAACCTAACCTAACCCAACCTAACATCTCGGCGGTAATATTTGACCACATTCCTGTCTTGTTGGCCTCTACGTCTCCGTGGGACCTTCATATACATCAATAACGAAATATAACCTAACCTAAACCAACCTATCATCTCGGCGATAATATTTGACAACATTCCTGGCGAGTTGGCCTCTACGTCTCCGTGGGACACTTAGATACATCTGTAAGGTAATATAACCTAACCTAACCCAACCTAACATCTCGGCGGTAATATTTGACAACATTCCTGGCGAGTTGACATATACGTCTCCGTGGGACCCTAAGATACATCTGTAACGTAATATAACCTAACCTAACCCAACCTAACATATCGGCGGTAGTATTTGACATCATTCCTTGCGAGTTGGCCTCTACGTCTCCGTTTGAACTTCATATACATCAATAACGTAATTTAACCTAACCTAACCCAACCTATCATCTCGGCGGTAATATTAGACAACATTCGTGGCGAATTGGCCTCTACGGCTCCGTGGGACCTTCATATACATCAATAACGAAATATAACCTAACCTAAACCAACCTATCATATCGGCGATAATATTTGACAACATTCCTGGCGAGTTGGCCTCTACGTCTCCGTGGGACACTTAGATACATCTGTAAGGTAATATAACCTAACCTAACCCAACCTAACACCTCGGCGGTAATATTTGACAACATTCCTGGCGAGTTGACATCTACGTCTCCGTGGGACACTTAGATACATCTGTAAGGTAATATAACCTAACCTAACCCAACCTAACATCTCGGCGGTAATATTTGACAACATTCCTGGCGAGTTGACATCTACGTCTCCGTGGGACCCTAAGATACATCTGTAACGTAATATAACCTAACCTAACCCAACCTAACATCTCGGCGGTAATATTTGACAACAATACTGGCGAGTTGGCATCTACGTCTCCGTGCGACCCTAAGATACATCTGTAACGTAATATAACCTAACCTAACCCAACCTAACATCTCGGCGGTAATATTTGACAACATTCCTGGCGAGTTGGCCTCTACGTTTCCGTTTGACCTTCATATACATCAATAACGTAATATAACCTAACCTAAGCCAACCTAACATCTCGGCTGTAATATTTGACAACATTCGTGGCGAGTTGGCCTCTACGTATCCGTGGGACCTTTATATACATCAATAACGTAATATAAGCTAGCCTAACACAATCTAACACCTCGGCGGTAATATTTGACAACATTCCTGGCTAGTTGGCCTCTACGTCTCCGTTTGGCCTTTATATACATCAATAACGTAATATAACCTAACCTAACCCAACCTATCATCTCGGCGGTAATATTTGACAACATTCCTGGCGAGTTGGCCTCTACGTCTCCGTGGGATCTTTATATACATCAATAACGTAATATAAACTAACCTAACCCAATCTAACATCTCGGCGGTAATATTTGACAACATTCCTGGCGAGTTGGCATCTACGTCTCCTTGGGACCTTTATATACATCAATAACGTAATATAACCTAACCTAACCCAACCTAACATTTCGGCGATAATATTTGACAACATTCCTGGCGAGTTGGCCTCTACGTCTCCGTTTGACCTTCATATACATCAATAACGTAATATAAGCTAACCTAACCCAACCTAACATCTCGGCGGTAATATTTGACAACATTCCTGGCGAGTTGACCTCTGCGTCTCTGTGGGACCTTTATATACATCAATAACGTAATATAAACTAGCCTAACTCAACCTAACATCTCGCCGGTAATATTTGACAACATTCCTGGCGAGTTGGCATCTACGCCTCCCTGTGACCTTTATATAATTCAATAACGTAATATAACCTAACCTAACCCAATCTAACATTTCGGCGGTAATATTTGACCACATTCCTGTCTTGTTGGCATCTACGTCTCCGTGGGACCTTCATATACATCAATAACGAAATATAACCTAACCTAAACCAACCTATCATCTCGGCGATAATATTTGACAACATTCCTGGCGAGTTGGCCTCTACGTCTCCGTGGGACACTTAGATACATCTGGAAGGTAATATAACCTAACCTAACCCAACCTAACATCTCGGCGGTATTATTTGACAACATTCCTGGCGAGTTGGCATCTACGTCTCCGTGGGACCCTAAGATACATCTGTAACGTAATATAACCTAACCTAACCCAACCTAACATCTCGGCGGTAATATTTGACAACATTCCTGGCGAGTTGGCCTCTACGTCTCCGTTTGACCTTCATATACATCAATAACGTAATATAACCTAACCTAAGCCAACCTAACATCTCGGCTGTAATATTTGACAACATTCGTGGCGAGTTGGCCTCTACGTCTCCGTTTGAGCTTCATATACATCAATAACGTATTATAAGCTAACCTAACCCAATCTAACATCTCGGCGATAATATTTGACAACATTCCTGGCGAGTTGGCATCTACGTCTCCCTGGGACCTTTATATACATCAATAACGTAATATAACCTATCCTAACCCAACCTAACATTTCGGCGATAATATTTGACAACATTCCTGGCGAGTTGGCCTCTACGTCTCCGTTTAACCTTCATATACATCAATAACGTAATATAAGCTAACCTAACCCAACCTAACATCTCGGCGGTAATATTTGACAACATTCCTGGCGAGTTGGCCTCTGCGTCTCTGTGGGACGTTTATATACATGAATAACGTAATATAACCTAACCTAACCCAACCTAACATCTCGGCGGTAATATTTGACAACATTCCTGGCGAGTTGGCATCTACGCCTCCCTGGGACCTTTATATAATTCAATAACGTAATATAACCTACCCTAACCCAACCTAACATCTCGGCGGTAATATTTGACAACATTCCTGGCGAGTTGGCCTCTACGTCTCCGTTTGACCTTCATATACATCAATAACGTAATATAACCTAACCTAAGCCAACCTAACATCTCGGCTGTAATATTTGACAACATTCGTGGCGAGTTGGCCTCTACGTATCCGTGGGACCTTTATATACATCAATAACGTAATATAAGCTAGCCTAACACAATCTAACACCTCGGCGGTAATATTTGACAACATTCCTGGCGAGTTGGCCTCTACGTCTCCGTTTGGCCTTCATATACATCAATAACGTAATATAACCTAACCTAACCCAACCTATCATCTCGGCGGTAATATTTGACAACATTCCTGGCGAGTTGGCCTCTACGTCTCCGTGGGATCTTTATATACATCAATAACGTAATATAAGCTAACCTAACCCAATCTAACATCTCGGCCGTAATATTTGACAACATTCCTGGCGAGTTGGTATCTACGTCTACGTGGGACCTTCATATCCATCAATAACGTAATATAACCTAACCTAACCCAACCTAACATCTCGGCGGTAATATTTGACAACATTCCTGGCGAGTTGGCCTCTACGTCTCCGTTTGACCTTCATATACATCAATAACGTAATATAACCTAACCTAAGCCAACCTATCATCTCGGCGGTAATATTTGACAACATTCCTGGCGAGTTGGCCTCTACGTCTCCGTGGGATCTTTATATACATCAATAACGTAATATAAGCTAACCTAACCCAATCTAACATCTCGGCGGTAATATTTGACAACATTCCTGGCGAGTTGGCATCTACGTCTCCCTGGGACCTTTATATACATCAATAACGTAATATAACCTAACCTAACCCAACCTAACATTTCGGCGATAATATTTGACAACATTCCTGGCGAGTTGGCCTCTACGTCTCCGTTTGACCTTCATATACATCAATAACGTAATATAAGCTAACCTAACCCAACCTAACATCTCGGCGGTAATATTTGACAACATTCCTGGCGAGTTGACCTCTGCGTCTCTGTGGGACCTTTATATACATCAATAACGTAATATAAACTAGCCTAACTCAACCTAACATCTCGCCGGTAATATTTGACAACATTCCTGGCGAGTTGGCATCTACGCCTCCCTGGGACCTTTATATAATTCAATAACGTAATATAACCTAACCTAACCCAACCTAACATATCGGCGGTAGTATTTGACATCATTCCTTGCGAGTTGGCCTCTACGTCTCCGTTTGAACTTCATATACATCAATAACGTAATTTAACCTAACCTAACCCAACCTATCATCTCGGCGGTAATATTAGACAACATTCGTGGCGAGTTGGCCTCTACGGCTCCGTGGGACCTTCATGTACATCAATAACGAAATATAATCTAACCTAAACCAACCTATCATATCGGCGATAATATTTGACAACATTCCTGGCGAGTTGGCCTCTACGTCTCCGTGGGACACTTAGATACATCTGTAAGGTAATATAACCTAACCTAACCCAACCTAACATCTCGGCGGTAATATTTGACAACATTCCTGGCGAGTTGGCATCTACGCCTCCCTGGGACCTTTATATAATTCAATAACGTAATATAACCTACCCTAACCCAACCTAACATCTCGGCGGTAATATTTGACAACATTCCTGGCGAGTTGGCCTCTACGTCTCCGTTTGACCTTCATATACATGAATAACGTAATATAACCTAACCTAAGCCAACCTAACATCTCGGCTGTAATATTTGACAACATTCGTGGCGAGTTGGCCTCTACGTATCCGTGGGACCTTTATATACATCAATAACGTAATATAAGCTAGCCTAACACAATCTAACACCTCGGCGGTAATATTTGACAACATTCCTGGCGAGTTGGCCTCTACGTCTCCGTTTGGCCTTCATATACATCAATAACGTAATATAACCTAACCTAACCCAACCTATCATCTCGGCGGTAATATTTGACAACATTCCTGGCGAGTTGGCCTCTACGTCTCCGTGGGATCTTTATATACATCAATAACGTAATATAAGCTAACCTAACCCAATCTAACATCTCGGCCGTAATATTTGACAACATTCCTGGCGAGTTGGTATCTACGTCTACGTGGGACCTTCATATCCATCAATAACGTAATATAACCTAACCTAACCCAACCTAACATCTCGGCGGTAATATTTGACAACATTCCTGGCGAGTTGGCCTCTACGTCTCCGTTTGACCTTCATATACATCAATAACGTAATATAACCTAACCTAAGCCAACCTATCATCTCGGCGGTAATATTTGACAACATTCCTGGCGAGTTGGCCTCTACGTCTCCGTGGGATCTTTATATACATCAATAACGTAATATAAGCTAACCTAATCCAATCTAACATCTCGGCGGTAATATTTGACAACATTCCTGGCGAGTTGGCATCTACGTCTCCCTGGGACCTTTATATACATCAATAACGTAATATAACCTAACCTAACCCAACCTAACATTTCGGCGATAATATTTGACAACATTCCTGGCGAGTTGGCCTCTACGACTCCGTTTGCCCTTCATATACATCAATAACGTAATATAAGCTAACCTAACCCAACCTAACATCTCGGCGGTAATATTTGACAACATTCCTGGCGAGTTGACCTCTGCGTCTCTGTGGGACCTTTATATACATCAATAACGTAATATAAACTAGCCTAACTCAACCTAACATCTCGCCGGTAATATTTGACAACATTCCTGGCGGGTTGGCATCTACGCCTCCCTGTGACCTTTATATAATTCAATAACGTAATATAACCTAACCTAACCCAATCTAACATTTCGGCGGTAATATTTGACCACATTCCTGTCTTGTTGGACTCTACGTCTCCGTGGGACCTTCATATACATCAATAACGAAATATAACCTAACCTAAACCAACCTATCATCTCGGCGATAATATTTGACAACATTCCTGGCGAGTTGGCCTCTACGTCTCCGTGGGACACTTAGATACATCTGTAAGGTAATATAACCTAACCTAACCCAACCTAACATCTCGGCGGTATTATTTGACAACATTCCTGGTGAGTTGGCATCTACGTCTCCGTGGGACCCTAAGATACATCTGTAACGTAATATAACCTAACCTAACCCAACCTAACATCTCGGCGGTAATATTTGACAACATTCCTGGCGCGTTGGCCTCTACGTCTCCGTTTGACCTTCATATACATCAATAACGTAATATAACCTAACCTAAGCCAACCTAACATCTCGGCTGTAATATTTGACAACATTCGTGGCGAGTTGGCCTCTACGTCTCCGTGGGACCTTCATATACATCAATAACGAAATATAACCTAACCTAAACCAACCTATCATATTGGCGATAATATTTGACAACATTCCTGGCGAGTTGGCCTCTACCTCTCCGTGGGACACTTAGATACATCTGTAAGGTAATATAACCTAACCTAACCCAACCTAACATCTCGGCGGTAATATTTGACAACATTCCTGGCGAGTTGGCCTCTACGTCTCCGTTTGACCTTCATATACATCAATAACGTAATATAACCTAACCTAAGCCAACCTAACATCTCGGCTGTAATATTTGACAACATTCGTGGCGAGTTGGCCTCTACGTCTCCGTTTGAGCTTCATATACATAAATAACGTAATATAAGCTAATCTAACCCAATCTAACATCTCGGCGGTAATATTTGACAACATTCCTGGCGAGTTGGCCTCTACGTCTCCGTTTGGCCTTCATATACATCAATAACGTAATATAACCTAACCTAACCCAACCTATCATCTCGGCGGTAATATTTGACAACATTCCTGGCGAGTTGGCCTCTACGTCTCCGTTTGACCTTCATATACATCAATAACGTAATATAACCTAACCTAAGCCAACCTATCATCTCGGCGGTAATATTTGACAACATTCCTGGCGAGTTGGCCTCTACGTCTCCGTGGGATCTTTATATACATCAATAACGTAATATAAGCTAACCTAACCCAATCTAACATCTCGGCGGTAATATTTGACAACATTCCTGGCGAGTTGGCCTCTGCGTCTCTGTGGGACGTTTATATACATCAATAACGTAATATAACCTAACCTAACCCAACCTAACATTTCGGCGATAATATTTGACAACATTCCTGGCGAGTTGGCCTCTACGTCTCCGTTTGACCTTCATATACATCAATAACGTAATATAAGCTAACCTAACCCAACCTAACATCTCGGCGGTAATATTTGACAACATTCCTGGCGAGTTGACCTCTGCGTCTCTGTGGGACCTTTATATACATCAATAACGTAATATAAACTAGCCTAACTCAACCTAACATCTCGCCGGTAATATTTGACAACATTCCTGGCGAGTTGGCATCTACGCCTCCCTGTGACCTTTATATAATTCAATAACGTAATATAACCTAACCTAACCCAATCTAACATTACGGCGGTAATATTTGACCACATTCCTGTCTTGTTGGACTCTACGTCTCCGTGGGACCTTCATATACATCAATAACGAAATATAACCTAACCTAAACCAACCTATCATCTCGGCGATAATATTTGACAACATTCCTGGCGAGTTGGCCTCTACGTCTCCGTGGGACACTTAGATACATCTGTAAGGTAATATAACCTAACCTAACCCAACCTAACATCTCGGCGGTATTATTTGACAACATTCCTGGCGAGTTGGCATCTACGTCTCCGTGGGACCCTAAGATACATCTGTAACGTAATATAACCTAACCTAACCCAACCTAACATCTCGGCGGTAATATTTGACAACATTCCTGGCGCGTTGGCCTCTACGTCTCCGTTTGACCTTCATATACATCAATAACGTAATATAACCTAACCTAAGCCAACCTAATATCTCGGCTGTAATATTTGACAACATTCGTGGCGAGTTGGCCTCTACGTCTCCGTGGGACCTTCATATACATCAATAACGAAATATAACCTAACCTAAACCAACCTATCATATTGGCGATAATATTTGACAACATTCCTGGCGAGTTGGCCTCTACCTCTCCGTGGGACACTTAGATACATCTGTAAGGTAATATAACCTAACCTAACCCAACCTAACATCTCGGCGGTAATATTTGACAACATTCCTGGCGAGTTGGCCTCTATGTCTCCGTTTGACCTTCATATACATCAATAACGTAATATAACCTAACCTAAGCCAACCTAACATCTCGGCTGTAATATTTGACAACATTCGTGGCGAGTTGGCCTCTACGTCTCCGTGGGACCTTCATATACATCAATAACGTAATATAAGCTAACCTAACCCAACCTAACATTTCGGCGATAATATTTGACAACATTCCTGGCGAGTTGGCCTCTACGTCTCCGTTTGACCTTCATATACATCAATAACGTAATATAAGCTAACCTAACCCAACCTAACATCTCGGCGGTAATATTTGACAACATTCCTGGCGAGTTGACCTCTGCGTCTCTGTGGGACCTTTATATACATCAATAACGTAATATAAACTAGCCTAACTCAACCTAACATCTCGCCGGTAATATTTGACAACATTCCTGGCGAGTTGGCATCTACGCCTCCCTGTGACCTTTATATAATTCAATAACGTAATATAACCTAACCTAACCCAATCTAACATTACTGCGGTAATATTTGACCACATTCCTGTCTTGTTGGACTCTACGTCTCCGTGGGACCTTCATATACATCAATAACGAAATATAACCTAACCTAAACCAACCTATCATCTCGGCGATAATATTTGACAACATTCCTGGCGAGTTGGCCTCTACGTCTCCGTGGGACACTTAGATACATCTGTAAGGTAATATAACCTAACCTAACCCAACCTAACATCTCGGCGGTATTATTTGACAACATTCCTGGCGAGTTGGCATCTACGTCTCCGTGGGACCCTAAGATACATCTGTAACGTAATATAACCTAACCTAACCCAACCTAACATCTCGGCGGTAATATTTGACAACATTCCTGGCGCGTTGGCCTCTACGTCTAAGTTTGACCTTCATATACATCAATAACGTAATATAACCTAACCTAAGCCAACCTAACATCTCGGCGGTAATATTAGACAACATTCGTGGCGAGTTGGCCTCTACGGCTCCGTGGGACCTTCATATACATCAATAACGAAATATAACCTAACCTAAACCAACCTATCATATCGGCGATAATATTTGACAACATTCCTGGCGAGTTGGCCTCTACGTCTCCGTGGGACACTTAGATACATCTGTAAGGTAATATAACCTAACCTAACCCAACCTAACACCTCGGCGGTAATATTTGACAACATTCCTGGCGAGTTGACATCTACGTCTCCGTGGGACACTTAGATACATCTGTAAGGTAATATAACCTAACCTAACCCAACCTAACATCTCGGCGGTAATATTTGACAACAATACTGGCGAGTTGGCATCTACGTCTCCGTGCGACCCTAAGATACATCTGTAACGTAATATAACCTAACCTAACCCAACCTAACATCTCGGCGGTAATATTTGACAACATTCCTGGCGAGTTGGCCTCTACGTTTCCGTTTGACCTTCATATACATCAATAACGTAATATAACCTAACCTAAGCCAACCTAACATCTCGGCTGTAATATTTGACAACATTCGTGGCGAGTTGGCCTCTATGTCTCCGTTTGACCTTCATATACATCAATAACGTAATATAACCTAACCTAAGCCAACCTAACATCTCGGCTGTAATATTTGACAACATTCGTGGCGAGTTGGCCTCTACGTCTCCGTGGGACCTTCATATACATCAATAACGTAATATAAGCTAACCTAACCCAATCTAACATCTCGGCGGTAATATTTGACAACATTCCTGGCGAGTTGGCATCTACGTCTCCCTGGGACCTTTATATACATCAATAACGTAATATAACCTAACCTAACCCAACCTAACATTTCGGCGATAATATTTGACAACATTCCTGGCGAGTTGGCCTCTACGTCTCCGTTTGACCTTCATATACATCAATAACGTAATATAAGCTAACCTAACCCAACCTAACATCTCGGCGGTAATATTTGACAACATTCCTGGCGAGTTGACCTCTGCGTCTCTGTGGGACCTTTATATACATCAATAACGTAATATAAACTAGCCTAACTCAACCTAACATCTCGCCGGTAATATTTGACAACATTCCTGGCGAGTTGGCATCTACGCCTCCCTGTGACCTTTATATAATTCAATAACGTAATATAACCTAACCTAACCCAATCTAACATTACTGCGGTAATATTTGACCACATTCCTGTCTTGTTGGACTCTACGTCTCCGTGGGACCTTCATATACATCAATAACGAAATATAACCTAACCTAAACCAACCTATCATCTCGGCGATAATATTTGACAACATTCCTGGCGAGTTGGCCTCTACGTCTCCGTGGGACACTTAGATACATCTGTAAGGTAATATAACCTAACCTAACCCAACCTAACATCTCGGCGGTATTATTTGACAACATTCCTGGCGAGTTGGCATCTACGTCTCCGTGGGACCCTAAGATACATCTGTAACGTAATATAACCTAACCTAACCCAACCTAACATCTCGGCGGTAATATTTGACAACATTCCTGGCGCGTTGGCCTCTACGTCTCCGTTTGACCTTCATATACATCAATAACGTAATATAACCTAACCTAAGCCAACCTAACATCTCGGCTGTAATATTTGACAACATTCGTGGCGAGTTGGCCTCTACGTCTCCGTGGGACCTTCATATACATCAATAACGAAATATAACCTAACCTAAACCAACCTATCATATTGGCGATAATATTTGACAACATTCCTGGCGAGTTGGCCTCTACCTCTCCGTGGGACACTTAGATACATCTGTAAGGTAATATAACCTAACCTAACCCAACCTAACATCTCGGCGGTAATATTTGACAACATTCCTGGCGAGTTGGCCTCTATGTCTCCGTTTGACCTTCATATACATCAATAACGTAATATAACCTAACCTAAGCCAACCTAACATCTCGGCTGTAATATTTGACAACATTCGTGGCGAGTTGGCCTCTACGTCTCCGTGGGACCTTCATATACATCAATAACGTAATATAAGCTAACCTAACCCAATCTAACATCTCGGCGGTAATATTTGACAACATTCCTGGCGAGTTGGCATCTACGTCTCCCTGGGACCTTTATATACATCAATAACGTAATATAACCTAACCTAACCCAACCTAACATTTCGGGGATAATATTTGACAACATTCCTGGCGAGTTGGCCTCTACGTCTCCGTTTGACCTTCATATACATCAATAACGTAATATAAGCTAACCTAACCCAACCTAACATCTCGGCGGTAATATTTGACAACATTCCTGGCGAGTTGACCTCTGCGTCTCTGTGGCACCTTTATATACATCAATAACGTAATATAAACTAGCCTAACTCAACCTAACATCTCGCCGGTAATATTTGACAACATTCCTGGCGAGTTGGCATCTACGCCTCCCTGTGACCTTTATATAATTCAATAACGTAATATAACCTAACCTAACCCAATCTAACATTACTGCGGTAATATTTGACCACATTCCTGTCTTGTTGGACTCTACGTCTCCGTGGGACCTTCATATACATCAATAACGAAATATAACCTAACCTAAACCAACCTATCATCTCGGCGATAATATTTGACAACATTCCTGGCGAGTTGGCCTCTACGTCTCCGTGGGACACTTAGATACATCTGTAAGGTAATATAACCTAACCTAACCCAACCTAACATCTCGGCGGTATTATTTGACAACATTCCTGGCGAGTTGGCATCTACGTCTCCGTGGGACCCTAAGATACATCTGTAACGTAATATAACCTAACCTAACCCAACCTAACATCTCGGCGGTAATATTTGACAACATTCCTGGCGCGTTGGCCTCTACGTCTAAGTTTGACCTTCATATACATCAATAACGTAATATAACCTAACCTAAGCCAACCTAACATCTCGGCGGTAATATTAGACAACATTCGTGGCGAGTTGGCCTCTACGGCTCCGTGGGACCTTCATATACATCAATAACGAAATATAACCTAACCTAAACCAACCTATCATATCGGCGATAATATTTGACAACATTCCTGGCGAGTTGGCCTCTACGTCTCCGTGGGACACTTAGATACATCTGTAAGGTAATATAACCTAACCTAACCCAACCTAACACCTCGGCGGTAATATTTGACAACATTCCTGGCGAGTTGACATCTACGTCTCCGTGGGACACTTAGATACATCTGTAAGGTAATATAACCTAACCTAACCCAACCTAACATCTCGGCGGTAATATTTGACAACAATACTGGCGAGTTGGCATCTACGTCTCCGTGCGACCCTAAGATACATCTGTAACGTAATATAACCTAACCTAACCCAACCTAACATCTCGGCGGTAATATTTGACAACATTCCTGGCGAGTTGGCCTCTACGTCTCCGTGGGATCTTTATATACATCAATAACGTAATATAAGCTAACCTAACCCAATCTAACATCTCGGCGGTAATATTTGACAACATTCCTGGCGAGTTGGCATCTACGTCTCCCTGGGACCTTTATATACATCAATAACGTAATATAAGCTAACCTAACCCAATCTAACATCTCGGCGGTAATATTTGACAACATTCCTGGCGAGTTGGCATCTACGTCTCCCTGGGACCTTTATATACATCAATAACGTAATATAACCTAACCTAACCCAACCTAACATTTCGGCGGTAATATTTGACAACATTCCTGGCGAGTTGGCCTCTACGTCTCCGTGGGATCTTTATATACATCAATAACGTAATATAAGCTAACCTAACCCAATCTAACATCTCGGCGGTAATATTTGACAACATTCCTGGCGAGTTGACCTCTGCGTCTCTGTGGGACCTTTATATACATCAATAACGTAATATAAACTAGCCTAACTCAACCTAACATCTCGCCGGTAATATTTGACAACATTCCTGGCGAGTTGGCATCTACGCCTCCCTGTGACCTTTATATAATTCAATAACGTAATATAACCTAACCTAACCCAATCTAACATTTCGGCGGTAGTATTTGACCACATTCCTGTCTTGTTGGACTCTACGTCTCCGTGGGACCTTCATATACATCAATAACGAAATATAACCTAACCTAAACCAACCTATCATCTCGGCGATAATATTTGACAACATTCCTGGCGAGTTGGCCTCTACGTCTCCGTGGGACACTTAGATACATCTGTAAGGTAATATAACCTAACCTAACCCAACCTAACATCTCGGCGGTATTATTTGACAACATTCCTGGCGAGTTGGCATCTACGTCTCCGTGGGACCCTCAGATACATCTGTAACGTAATATAACCTAACCTAACCCAACCTAACATCTCGGCGGTAATATTTGACAACATTCCTGGCGCGTTGGCCTCTACGTCTCCGTTTGACCTTCATATACATCAATAACGTAATATAACCTAACCTAAGCCAACCTAACATCTCGGCTGTAATATTTGACAACATTCGTGGCGAGTTGGCCTCTACGTCTCCGTGGGACCTTCATATACATCAATAACGAAATATAACCTAACCTAAACCAACCTATCATATTGGCGATAATATTTGACAACATTCCGGGCGAGTTGGCCTCTACCTCTCCGTGGGACACTTAGATACATCTGTAAGGTAATATAACCTAACCTAACCCAACCTAACATCTCGGCGGTAATATTTGACAACATTCCTGGCGAGTTGGCCTCTACGTCTCCGTTTGACCTTCATATACATCAATAACGTAATATAACCTAACCTAAGCCAACCTAACATCTCGGCTGTAATATTTGACAACATTCGTGGCGAGTTGGCCTCTACGTCTCCGTGGGACCTTCATATACATCAATAACGAAATATAACCTAACCTAAACCAACCTATCATATTGGCGATAATATTTGACAACATTCCTGGCGAGTTGGCCTCTACCTCTCCGTGGGACACTTAGATACATCTGTAAGGTAATATAACCTAACCTAACCCAACCTAATATCTCGGCGGTAATATTTGACAACATTCCTGGCGAGTTGGCCTCTACGTCTCCGTTTGACCTTCATATACATCAATAACGTAATATAACCTAACCTAAGCCAACCTAACATCTCGGCTGTAATATTTGACAACATTCGTGGCGAGTTGGCCTCTACGTCTCCGTTTGAGCTCCATATACATCAATAACGTAATATAAGCTAACCTAACCCAATCTAACATCTCGGCGGTAATATTTGACAACATTCCTGGCGAGTTGGCCTCTACGTCTCCGTTTGGCCTTCATATACATCAATAACGTAATATAACCTAACCTAACCCAACCTATCATCTCGGCGGTAATATTTGACAACATTCCTGGCGAGTTGGCCTCTACGTCTCCGTGGGATCTTTATATACATCAATAACGTAATATAAGCTAACCTAACCCAATCTAACATCTCGGCGGTAATATTTGACAACATTCCTGGCGAGTTGGTATCTACGTCTACGTGGGACCTTCATATCCATCAATAACGTAATATAACCTAACCTAACCCAACCTAACATCTCGGCGGTAATATTTGACCACATTCCTGGCGAGTTGGCGTCTACGTCTCCGTGGGACCTTTATATACATCAATAACGTAATATAACCTAACCTAAACCAACCTATCATATCGGCGATAATATTTGACAACATTCCTGGCGAGTTGGCCTCTACGTCTCCGTGGGACACTTAGATACATCTGTAAGGTAATATAACCTAACCTAACCCAACCTAACATCTCGGCGGTAATATTTGACAACATTCCTGGCGAGTTGACATATACGTCTCCGTGGGACCCTAAGATACATCTGTAACGTAATATAACCTAACCTAACCCAACCTAACATATCGGCGGTAGTATTTGACATCATTCCTTGCGAGTTGGCCTCTACGTTTCCGTTTGAACTTCATATACATCAATAACGTAATTTAACCTAACCTAACCCAACCTATCATCTCGGCGGTAATATTAGACAACATTCGTGGCGAGTTGGCCTCTACGGCTCCGTGGGACCTTCATATACATCAATAACGAAATATAACCTAACCTAAACCAACCTATCATATCGGCGATAATATTTGACAACATTCCTGGCGAGTTGGCCTCTACGTCTCCGTGGGACTCTTAGATACATCTGTAAGGTAATATAACCTAACCTAACCCAACCTAACACCTCGGCGGTAATATTTGACAACATTCCTGGCGAGTTGACATCTACGTCTCCGTGGGACACTTAGATACATCTGTAAGGTAATATAACCTAACCTAACCCAACCTAACATCTCGGCGGTAATATTTGACAACATTCCTGGCGAGTTGACATCTACGTCTCCGTGGGACCCTAAGATACATCTGTAACGTAATATAACCTAACCTAACCCAACCTAACATCTCGGCGGTAATATTTGACAACAATACTGGCGAGTTGGCATCTACGTCTCCGTGCGACCCTAAGATACATCTGTAACGTAATATAACCTAACCTAACCCAACCTAACATCTCGGCGGTAATATTTGACAACATTCCTGGCGAGTTGGCCTCTACGTTTCCGTTTGACCTTCATATACATCAATAACGTAATATAACCTAACCTAAGCCAACCTAACATCTCGGCTGTAATATTTGACAACATTCGTGGCGAGTTGGCCTCTACGTATCCGTGGGACCTTTATATACATCAATAACGTAATATAAGCTAGCCTAACACAATCTAACACCTCGGCGGTAATATTTGACAACATTCCTGGCTAGTTGGCCTCTACGTCTCCGTTTGGCCTTTATATACATCAATAACGTAATATAACCTAACCTAACCCAACCTATCATCTCGGCGGTAATATTTGACAACATTCCTGGCGAGTTGGCCTCTACGTCTCCGTGGGATCTTTATATACATCAATAACGTAATATAAGCTAACCTAACCCAATCTAACATCTCGGCGGTAATATTTGACAACATTCCTGGCGAGTTGGCATCTACGTCTCACTGGGACCTTTATATACATCAATAACGTAATATAACCTAACCTAACCCAACCTAACATTTCGGCGATAATATTTGACAACATTCCTGGCGAGTTGGCCTCTACGTCTCCGTTTGACCTTCATATACATCAATAACGTAATATAAGCTAACCTAACCCAACCTAACATCTCGGCGGTAATATTTGACAACATTCCTGGCGAGTTGACCTCTGCGTCTCTGTGGGACCTTTATATACATCAATAACGTAATATAAACTAGCCTAACTCAACCTAACATCTCGCCGGTAATATTTGACAACATTCCTGGCGAGTTGGCATCTACGCCTCCCTGTGACCTTTATATAATTCAATAACGTAATATAACCTAACCTAACCCAATCTAACATTTCGGCGGTAGTATTTGACCACATTCCTGTCTTGTTGGACTCTACGTCTCCGTGGGACCTTCATATACATCAATAACGAAATATAACCTAACCTAAACCAACCTATCATCTCGGCGATAATATTTGACAACATTCCTGGCGAGTTGGCCTCTACGTCTCCGTGGGACACTTAGATACATCTGTAAGGTAATATAACCTAACCTAACCCAACCTAACATCTCGGCGGTATTATTTGACAACATTCCTGGCGAGTTGGCATCTACGTCTCCGTGGGACCCTAAGATACATCTGTAACGTAATATAACCTAACCTAACCCAACCTAACATCTCGGCGGTAATATTTGACAACATTCCTGGCGCGTTGGCCTCTACGTCTCCGTTTGACCTTCATATACATCAATAACGTAATATAACCTAACCTAAGCCAACCTAACATCTCGACTGTAATATTTGACAACATTCGTGGCGAGTTGGCCTCTACGTCTCCGTGGGACCTTCATATACATCAATAACGAAATATAACCTAACCTAAACCAACCTATCATCTCGGCGATAATATTTGACAACATTCCTGGCGAGTTGGCCTCTACGTCTCCGTGGGACACTTAGATACATCTGTAAGGTAATATAACCTAACCTAACCCAACCTAACATCTCGGCGGTATTATTTGACAACATTCCTGGCGAGTTGGCATCTACGTCTCCGTGGGACCCTAAGATACATCTGTAACGTAATATAACCTAACCTAACCCAACCTAACATCTCGGCGGTAATATTTGACAACATTCCTGGCGCGTTGGCCTCTACGTCTCCGTTTGACCTTCATATACATCAATAACGTAATATAACCTAACCTAAGCCAACCTAACATCTCGGCTGTAATATTTGACAACATTCGTGGCGAGTTGGCCTCTACGTCTCCGTGGGACCTTCATATACATCAATAACGAAATATAACCTAACCTAAACCAACCTATCATATTGGCGATAATATTTGACAACATTCCTGGCGAGTTGGCATCTACGTCTCCGTGCGACCCTAAGATACATCTGTAACGTAATATAACCTAACCTAACCCAACCTAACATCTCGGCGGTAATATTTGACAACATTCCTGGCGAGTTGGCCTCTACGTTTCCGTTTGACCTTCATATACATCAATAACGTAATATAACCTAACCTAAGCCAACCTAACATCTCGGCTGTAATATTTGACAACATTCGTGGCGAGTTGGCCTCTACGTATCCGTGGGACCTTTATATACATCAATAACGTAATATAAGCTAGCCTAACACAATCTAACACCTCGGCGGTAATATTTGACAACATTCCTGGCTAGTTGGCCTCTACGTCTCCGTTTGGCCTTTATATACATCAATAACGTAATATAACCTAACCTAACCCAACCTATCATCTCGGCGGTAATATTTGACAACATTCCTGGCGAGTTGGCCTCTACGTCTCCGTGGGATCTTTATATACATCAATAACGTAATATAAGCTAACCTAACCCAATCTAACATCTCGGCGGTAATATTTGACAACATTCCTGGCGAGTTGGCATCTACGTCTCCCTGGGACCTTTATATACATCAATAACGTAATATAACCTAACCTAACCCAACCTAACATTTCGGCGATAATATTTGACAACATTCCTGGCGAGTTGGCCTCTACGTCTCCGTTTGACCTTCATATACATCAATAACGTAATATAAGCTAACCTAACCCAACCTAACATCTCGGCGGTAATATTTGACAACATTCCTGGCGAGTTGACCTCTGCGTCTCTGTGGGACCTTTATATACATCAATAACGTAATATAAACTAGCCTAACTCAACCTAATATCTCGCCGGTAATATTTGACAACATTCCTGGCGAGTTGGCATCTACGCCTCCCTGTGACCTTTATATAATTCAATAACGTAATATAACCTAACCTAACCCAATCTAACATTACGGCGGTAATATTTGACCACATTCCTGTCTTGTTGGACTCTACGTCTCCGTGGGACCTTCATATACATCAATAACGAAATATAACCTAACCTAAACCAACCTATCATCTCGGCGATAATATTTGACAACATTCCTGGCGAGTTGGCCTCTACGTCTCCGTGGGACACTTAGATACATCTGTAAGGTAATATAACCTAACCTAACCCAACCTAACATCTCGGCGGTATTATTTGACAACATTCCTGGCGAGTTGGCATCTACGTCTCCGTGGGACCCTAAGATACATCTGTAACGTAATATAACCTAACCTAACCCAACCTAACATCTCGGCGGTAATATTTGACAACATTCCTGGCGCGTTGGCCTCTACGTCTCCGTTTGACCTTCATATACATCAATAACGTAATATAACCTAACCTAAGCCAACCTAACATCTCGGCTGTAATATTTGACAACATTCGTGGCGAGTTGGCCTCTACGTCTCCGTGGGACCTTCATATACATCAATAACGAAATATAACCTAACCTAAACCAACCTATCATATTGGCGATAATATTTGACAACATTCCTGGCGAGTTGGCCTCTACCTCTCCGTGGGACACTTAGATACATCTGTAAGGTAATATAACCTAACCTAACCCAACCTAACATCTCGGCGGTAATATTTGACAACATTCCTGGCGAGTTGGCCTCTACGTCTCCGTGGGATCTTTATATACATCAATAACGTAATATAAGCTAACCTAACCCAATCTAACATCTCGGCGGTAATATTTGACAACATTCCTGGCGAGTTGGCATCTACGTCTCCCTGGGACCTTTATATACATCAATAACGTAATATAACCTAACCTAACCCAACCTAACATTTCGGCGATAATATTTGACAACATTCCTGGCGAGTTGGCCTCTACGTCTCCGTTTGACCTTCATATACATCAATAACGTAATATAACCTAACCTAAGCCAACCTATCATCTCGGCGGTAATATTTGACAACATTCCTGGCGAGTTGGCCTCTACGTCTCCGTGGGATCTTTATATACATCAATAACGTAATATAAGCTAACCTAACCCAATCTAACATCTCGGCGGTAATATTTGACAACATTCCTGGCGAGTTGGCATCTACGTCTCCCTGGGACCTTTATATACATCAATAACGTAATATAACCTAACCTAACCCAACCTAACATTTCGGCGATAATATTTGACAACATTCCTGGCGAGTTGGCCTCTACGTCTCCGTTTGACCTTCATATACATCAATAACGTAATATAAGCTAACCTAACCCAACCTAACATCTCGGCGGTAATATTTGACAACATTCCTGGCGAGTTGACCTCTGCGTCTCTGTGGGACCTTTATATACATCAATAACGTAATATAAACTAGCCTAACTCAACCTAACATCTCGCCGGTAATATTTGACAACATTCCTGGCGAGTTGGCATCTACGCCTCCCTGTGACCTTTATATAATTCAATAACGTAATATAACCTAACCTAACCCAATCTAACATTTCGGCGGTAATATTTGACCACATTCCTGTCTTGTTGGACTCTACGTCTCCGTGGGACCTTCATATACATCAATAACGAAATATAACCTAACCTAAACCAACCTATCATCTCGGCGATAATATTTGACAACATTCCTGGCGAGTTGGCCTCTACGTCTCCGTGGGACACTTAGATACATCTGTAAGGTAATATAACCTAACCTAACCCAACCTAACATCTCGGCGGTATTATTTGACAACATTCCTGGTGAGTTGGCATCTACGTCTCCGTGGGTCCCTAAGATACATCTGTAACGTAATATAACCTAACCTAACCCAACCTAACATCTCGGCGGTAATATTTGACAACATTCCTGGCGCGTTGGCCTCTACGTCTCCGTTTGACCTTCATATACATCAATAACGTAATATAACCTAACCTAAGCCAACCTAACATCTCGGCTGTAATATTTGACAACATTCGTGGCGAGTTGGCCTCTACGTCTCCGTGGGACCTTCATATACATCAATAACGAAATATAACCTAACCTAAACCAACCTATCATATTGGCGATAATATTTGACAACATTCCTGGCGAGTTGGCCTCTACGTCTCCGTGGGACACTTAGATACATCTGTAAGGTAATATAACCTAACCTAACCCAACCTAACATCTCGGCGGTAATATTTGACAACATTCCTGGCGATTTGACATATACGTCTCCGTGGGACCCTAAGATACATCTGTAACGTAATATAACCTAACCTAACCCAACCTAACATATCGGCGGTAGTATTTGACATCATTCCTTGCGAGTTGGCCTCTACGTTTCCGTTTGAACTTCATATACATCAATAACGTAATTTAACCTAACCTAACCCAACCTATCATCTCGGCGGTAATATTAGACAACATTCGTGGCGAGTTGGCCTCTACGGCTCCGTGGGACCTTCATATACATCAATAACGAAATATAACCTAACCTAAACCAACCTATCATATCGGCGATAATATTTGACAACATTCCTGGCGAGTTGGCCTCTACGTCTCCGTGGGACACTTAGATACATCTGTAAGGTAATATAACCTAACCTAACCCAACCTAACACCTCGGCGGTAATATTTGACAACATTCCTGGCGAGTTGACATCTACGTCTCCGTGGGACACTTAGATACATCTGTAAGGTAATATAACCTAACCTAACCCAACCTAACATCTCGGCGGTAATATTTGACAACATTCCTGGCGAGTTGACATCTACGTCTCCGTGGGACCCTAAGATACATCTGTAACGTAATATAACCTAACCTAACCCAACCTAACATCTCGGCGGTAATATTTGACAACAATACTGGCGAGTTGGCATCTACGTCTCCGTGCGACCCTAAGATACATCTGTAACGTAATATAACCTAACCTAACCCAACCTAACATCTCGGCGGTAATATTTGACAACATTCCTGGCGAGTTGGCCTCTACGTTTCCGTTTGACCTTCATATACATCAATAACGTAATATAACCTAACCTAAGCCAACCTAACATCTCGGCTGTAATATTTGACAACATTCGTGGCGAGTTGGCCTCTACGTATCCGTGGGACCTTTATATACATCAATAACGTAATATAAGCTAGCCTAACACAATCTAACACCTCGGCGGTAATATTTGACAACATTCCTGGCTAGTTGGCCTCTACGTCTCCGTTTGGCCTTTATATACATCAATAACGTAATATAACCTAACCTAACCCAACCTATCATCTCGGCGGTAATATTTGACAACATTCCTGGCGAGTTGGCCTCTACGTCTCCGTGGGATCTTTATATACATCAATGACGTAATATAAGCTAACCTAACCCAATCTAACATCTCGGCGGTAATATTTGACAACATTCCTGGCGAGTTGGCATCTACGTCTCCCTGGGACCTTTATATACATCAATAACGTAATATAACCTAACCTAACCCAACCTAACATTTCGGCGATAATATTTGACAACATTCCTGGCGAGTTGGCCTCTACGTCTCCGTTTGACCTTCATATACATCAATAACGTAATATAAGCTAACCTAACCCAACCTAACATCTCGGCGGTAATATTTGACAACATTCCTGGCGAGTTGACCTCTGCGTCTCTGTGGGACCTTTATATACATCAATAACGTAATATAAACTAGCCTAACTCAACCTAACATCTCGCCGGTAATATTTGACAACATTCCTGGCGAGTTGGCATCTACGCCTCCCTGTGACCTTTATATAATTCAATAACGTAATATAACCTAACCTAACCCAATCTAACATTTCGGCGGTAATATTTGACCACATTCCTGTCTTGTTGGCCTCTACGTCTCCGTGGGACCTTCATATACATCAATAACGAAATATAACCTAACCTAAACCAACCTATCATCTCGGCGATAATATTTGACAACATTCCTGGCGAGTTGGCCTCTACGTCTCCGTGGGACACTTAGATACATCTGTAAGGTAATATAACCTAACCTAACCCAACCTAACATCTCGGCGGTATTATTTGACAACATTCCTGGCGAGTTGGCATCTACGTCTCCGTGGGACCCTAAGATACATCTGTAACGTAATATAACCTAACCTAACCCAACCTAACATCTCGGCGGTAATATTTGACAACATTCCTGGCGAGTTGGCCTCTACGTCTCCGTTTGACCTTCATATACATTAATAACGTAATGTAACCTAACCTAAGCCAACCTAACATCTCGGCTGTAATATTTGACAACATTCGTGGCGAGTTGGCCTCTACGTCTCCGTGGGACCTTCATATACATCAATAACGAAATATAACCTAACCTAAACCAACCTATCATATTGGCGATAATATTTGACAACATTCCTGGCGAGTTGGCCTCTACCTCTCCGTGGGACACTTAGATACATCTGTAAGGTAATATAACCTAACCTAACCCAACCTAACATCTCGGCGGTAATATTTGACAACATTCCTGGCGAGTTGGCCTCTACGTCTCCGTTTGACCTTCATATACATCAATAACGTAATATAACCTAACCTAAGCCAACCTAACATCTCGGCTGTAATATTTGACAACATTCGTGGCGAGTTGGCCTCTACGTCTCCGTTTGAGCTTCATATACATCAATAACGTAATATAAGCTAACCTAACCCAATCTAACATCTCGGCGGTAATATTTGACAACATTCCTGGCGAGTTGGCCTCTACGTCTCCGTTTGGCCTTCATATACATCAATAACGTAATATAACCTAACCTAACCCAACCTATCATCTCGGCGGTAATATTTGACAACATTCCTGGCGAGTTGGCCTCTACGTCTCCGTTTGCCTTCATATACATCAATAACGTAATATAACCTAACCTAAGCCAACCTAACATCTCGGCTGTAATATTTGACAACATTCGTGGCGAGTTGGCCTCTACGTATCCGTGGGACCTTTATATACATCAATAACGTAATATAAGCTAGCCTAACACAATCTAACACCTCGGCGGTAATATTTGACAACATTCCTGGCTAGTTGGCCTCTACGTCTCCGTTTGGCCTTTATATACATCAATAACGTAATATAACCTAACCTAACCCAACCTATCATCTCGGCGGTAATATTTGACAACATTCCTGGCGAGTTGGCCTCTACGTCTCCGTGGGATCTTTATATACATCAATAACGTAATATAAGCTAACCTAACCCAATCTAACATCTCGGCGGTAATATTTGACAACATTCCTGGCGAGTTGGCATCTACGTCTCCCTGGGACCTTTATATACATCAATAACGTAATATAACCTAACCTAACCCAACCTAACATTTCGGCGATAATATTTGACAACATTCCTGGCGAGTTGGCCTCTACGTCTCCGTTTGACCTTCATATACATCAATAACGTAATATAAGCTAACCTAACCCAACCTAACATCTCGGCGGTAATATTTGACCACATTCCTGTCTTGTTGGCCTCTACGTCTCCGTGGGACCTTCATATACATCAATAACGAAATATAACCTAACCTAAACCAACCTATCATCTCGGCGATAATATTTGACAACATTCCTGGCGAGTTGGCCTCTACGTCTCCGTGGGACACTTAGATACATCTGTAAGGTAATATAACCTAACCTAACCCAACCTAACATCTCGGCGGTATTATTTGACAACATTCCTGGCGAGTTGGCATCTACGTCTCCGTGGGACCCTAAGATACATCTGTAACGTAATATAACCTAACCTAAGCCAACCTAACATCTCGGCTGTAATATTTGACAACATTCGTGGCGAGTTGGCCTCTACGTCTCCGTTTGAGCTTCATATACATCAATAACGTAATATAAGCTAACCTAACCCAATCTAACATCTCGGCGGTAATATTTGACAACATTCCTGGCGAGTTGGCATCTACGTCTCCCTGGGACCTTTATATACATCAATAACGTAATATAACCTATCCTAACCCAACCTAACATTTCGGCGATAATATTTGACAACATTCCTGGCGAGTTGGCCTCTACGTCTCCGTTTGACCTTCATATACATCAATAACGTAATATAAGCTAACCTAACCCAACCTAACATATCGGCGGTAGTATTTGACATCATTCCTTGCGAGTTGGCCTCTACGTCTCCGTTTGAACTTCATATACATCAATAACGTAATTTAACCTAACCTAACCCAACCTATCATCTCGGCGGTAATATTAGACAACATTCGTGGCGAGTTGGCCTCTACGGCTCCGTGGGACCTTCATATACATCAATAACGAAATATAACCTAACCTAAACCAACCTATCATATCGGCGATAATATTTGACAACATTCCTGGCGAGTTGGCCTCTACGTCTCCGTGGGACACTTAGATACATCTGTAAGGTAATATAACCTAACCTGACCCAACCTAACATCTCGGCGGTAATATTTGACAACATTCCTGGCGAGTTGGCATCTACGCCACCCTGGGACCTTTATATAATTCAATAACGTAATATAACCTACCCTAACCCAACCTAACATCTCGGCGGTAATATTTGACAACATTCCTGGCGAGTTGGCCTCTACGTCTCCGTTTGACCTTCATATACATCAATAACGTAATATAACCTAACCTAAGCCAACCTAACATCTCGGCTGTAATATTTGACAACATTCGTGGCGAGTTGGCCTCTACGTATCCGTGGGACCTTTATATACATCAATAACGTAATATAAGCTAGCCTAACACAATCTAACACCTCGGCGGTAATATTTGACAACATTCCTGGCGAGTTGGCCTCTACGTCTCCGTTTGGCCTTCATATACATCAATAACGTAATATAACCTAACCTAACCCAACCTATCATCTCGGCGGTAATATTTGACAACATTCCTGGCGAGTTGGCCTCTACGTCTCCGTGGGATCTTTATATACATCAATAACGTAATATAAGCTAACCTAACCCAATCTAACATCTCGGCCGTAATATTTGACAACATTCCTGGCGAGTTGGTATCTACGTCTACGTGGGACCTTCATATCCATCAATAACGTAATATAACCTAACCTAACCCAACCTAACATCTCGGCGGTAATATTTGACAACATTCCTGGCGAGTTGGCCTCTACGTCTCCGTTTGACCTTCATATACATCAATAACGTAATATAACCTAACCTAAGCCAACCTATCATCTCGGCGGTAATATTTGACAACATTCCTGGCGAGTTGGCCTCTACGTCTCCGTGGGATCTTTATATACATCAATAACGTAATATAACCTATCCTAACCCAACCTAACATTTCGGCGATAATATTTGACAACATTCCTGGCGAGTTGGCCTCTACGTCTCCGTTTGACCTTCATATACATCAATAACGTAATATAAGCTAACCTAACCCAACCTAACATATCGGCGGTAGTATTTGACATCATTCCTTGCGAGTTGGCCTCTACGTCTCCGTTTGAACTTCATATACATCAATAACGTAATTTAACCTAACCTAACCCAACCTATCATCTCGGCGGTAATATTAGACAACATTCGTGGCGAGTTGGCCTCTACGGCTCCGTGGGACCTTCATATACATCAATAACGAAATATAACCTAACCTAAACCAACCTGTCATATCGGCGATAATATTTGACAACATTCCTGGCGAGTTGGCCTCTACGTCTCCGTGGGACACTTAGATACATCTGTAAGGTAATATAACCTAACCTAACCCAACCTAACATCTCGGCGGTAATATTTGACAACATTCCTGGCGAGTTGGCATCTACGCCTCCCTGGGACCTTTATATAATTCAATAACGTAATATAACCTACCCTAACCCAACCTAACACCTCGGCGGTAATATTTGACAACATTCCTGGCGAGTTGGCATCTACGTCTCCCTGGGACCTTTATATACATCAATAACGTAATATAACCTAACCTAACCCAACCTAACATTTCGGCGATAATATTTGACAACATTCCTGGCGAGTTGGCCTCTACGTCTCCGTTTGACCTTCATATACATCAATAACGTAATATAAGCTAACCTAACCCAACCTAACATCTCGGCGGTAATATTTGACAACATTCCTGGCGAGTTGACCTCTGCGTCTCTGTGGGTCCTTTATATACATCAATAACGTAATATAAACTAGCCTAACTCAACCTAACATCTCGCCGGTAATATTTGACAACATTCCTGGCGAGTTGGCATCTACGCCTCCCTGTGACCTTTATATAATTCAATAACGTAATATAACCTAACCTAACCCAATCTAACATTTCGGCGGTAATATTTGACCACATTCCTGTCTTGTTGGCCTCTACGTCTCCGTGGGACCTTCATATACATCAATAACGAAATATAACCTAACCTAAACCAACCTATCATCTCGGCGATAATATTTGACAACATTCCTGGCGAGTTGGCCTCTACGTCTCCGTGGGACACTTAGATACATCTGTAAGGTAATATAACCTAACCTAACCCAACCTAACATCTCGGCGGTATTATTTGACAACATTCCTGGCGAGTTGGCATCTACGTCTCCGTGGGACCCTAAGATACATCTGTAACGTAATATAACCTAACCTAACCCAACCTAACATCTCGGCGGTAATATTTGACAACATTCCTGGCGCGTTGGCCTCTACGTCTCCGTTTGACCTTCATATACATCAATAACGTAATATAACCTAACCTAAGCCAACCTAACATCTCGGCTGTAATATTTGACAACATTCGTGGCGAGTTGGCCTCTACGTCTCCGTGGGACCTTCATATACATCAATAACGTAATATAACCTAACCTAACCCAACCTAACATTTCGGCGATAATATTTGACAACATTCCTGGCGAGTTGGCCTCTACGTCTCCGTTTGACCTTCATATACATCAATAACGTAATATAACCTAACCTAAGCCAACCTATCATATTGGCGATAATATTTGACAACATTCCTGGCGAGTTGGCCTCTACCTCTCCGTGGGACACTTAGATACATCTGTAAGGTAATATAACCTAACCTAACCCAACCTAACATCTCGGCGGTAATATTTGACAACATTCCTGGCGAGTTGGCCTCTACGTCTCCGTTTGACCTTCATATACATCAATAACGTAATATAACCTAACCTAAGCCAACCTAACATCTCGGCTGTAATATTTGACAACATTCGTGGCGAGTTGGCCTCTACGTCTCCGTTTGAGCTTCATATACATCAATAACGTAATATAACCTAACCTAACCCAACTTATCATGTCGGCGGTAATATTTGACAACATTCCTGGCGAGTACGCGCTATCTCAGAGTTGGGATCTTTATATACATCAATAACGTAATATAAGCTAACCTAACCCAATCTAACATCTCGGCGGTAATATTTGACAACATTCCTGGCGAGTTGGTATCTACGTCTACGTGGGACCTTCATATCCATCAATAACGTAATATAACCTAACCTAACCCAACCTAACATCTCGGCGGTAATATTTGACCACATTCCTGGCGAGTTGGCCTCTACGTCTCCGTGGGACCTTTATATACATCAATAACGTAATATAACCTAACCTAAACCAACCTATCATATCGGCGATAATATTTGACAACATTCCTGGCGAGTTGGCCTCTACGTCTCCGTGGGACACTTAGATACATCTGTAAGGTAATATAACCTAACCTAACCCAACCTAACATCTCGGCGGTAATATTTGACAACATTCCTGGCGAGTTGACATATACGTCTCCGTGGGACCCTAAGATACATCTGTAACGTAATATAACCTAACCTAACCCAACCTAACATATCGGCGGTAGTATTTGACATCATTCCTTGCGAGTTGGCCTCTACGTTTCCGTTTGAACTTCATATACATCAATAACGTAATTTAACCTAACCTAACCCAACCTATCATCTCGGCGGTAATATTAGACAACATTCGTGGCGAGTTGGCCTCTACGGCTCCGTGGGACCTTCATATACATCAATAACGAAATATAACCTAACCTAAACCAACCTATCATATCGGCGATAATATTTGACAACATTCCTGGCGAGTTGGCCTCTACGTCTCCGTGGGACACTTAGATACATCTGTAAGGTAATATAACCTAACCTAACCCAACCTAACACCTCGGCGGTAATATTTGACAACATTCCTGGCGAGTTGACATCTACGTCTCCGTGGGACACTTAGATACATCTGTAAGGTAATATAACCTAACCTAACCCAACCTAACATCTCGGCGGTAATATTTGACAACATTCCTGGCGAGTTGACATCTACGTCTCCGTGGGACCCTAAGATACATCTGTAACGTAATATAACCTAACCTAACCCAACCTAACATCTCGGCGGTAATATTTGACAACAATACTGGCTAGTTGGCATCTACGTCTCCGTGCGACCCTAAGATACATCTGTAACGTAATATAACCTAACCTAACCCAACCTAACATCTCGGCGGTAATATTTGACAACATTCCTGGCGAGTTGGCCTCTACGTTTCCGTTTGACCTTCATATACATCAATAACGTAATATAACCTAACCTAAGCCAACCTAACATCTCGGCGGTAATGTTTGACAACATTCCTGGCGAGTTGACCTCTGCGTCTCTGTGGGACCTTTATATACATCAATAACGTAATATAAACTAGCCTAACTCAACCTAACATCTCGCCGGTAATATTTGACAACATTCCTGGCGAGTTGGCATCTACGCCTCCCTGTGACCTTTATATAATTCAATAACGTAATATAACCTAACCTAACCCAATCTAACATTTCGGCGGTAATATTTGACCACATTCCTGTCTTGTTGGCCTCTACGTCTCCGTGGGACCTTCATATACATCAATAACGAAATATAACCTAACCTAAACCAACCTATCATCTCGGCGATAATATTTGACAACATTCCTGGCGAGTTGGCCTCTACGTCTCCGTGGGACACTTAGATACATCTGTAAGGTAATATAACCTAACCTAACCCAACCTAACATCTCGGCGGTATTATTTGACAACATTCCTGGCGAGTTGGCATCTACGTCTCCGTGGGACCCTAAGATACATCTGTAACGTAATATAACCTAACCTAACCCAACCTAACATCTCGGCGGTAATATTAGACAACATTCGTGGCGAGTTGGCCTCTACGGCTCCGTGGGACCTTCATATACATCAATAACGAAATATAACCTAACCTAAACCAACCTATCATATCGGCGATAATATTTGACAACATTCCTGGCGAGTTGGCCTCTACGTCTCCGTGGGACACTTAGATACATCTGTAAGGTAATATAACCTAACCTAACCCAACCTAACATCTCGGCGGTAATATTTGACAACATTCCTGGCGAGTTGGCATCTACGCCACCCTGGGACCTTTATATAATTCAATAACGTAATATAACCTACCCTAACCCAACCTAACATCTCGGCGGTAATATTTGACAACATTCCTGGCGAGTTGGCCTCTACGTCTCCGTTTGACCTTCATATACATCAATAACGTAATATAACCTAACCTAAGCCAACCTAACATCTCGGCTGTAATATTTGACAACATTCGTGGCGAGTTGTCCTCTACGTATCCGTGGGACCTTTATATACATCAATAACGTAATATAAGCTAGCCTAACACAATCTAACACCTCGGCGGTAATATTTGACAACATTCCTGGCGAGTTGGCCTCTACGTCTCCGTTTGGCCTTCATATACATCAATAACGTAATATAACCTAACCTAACCCAACCTATCATCTCGGCGGTAATATTTGACAACATTCCTGGCGAGTTGGCCTCTACGTCTCCGTGGGATCTTTATATACATCAATAACGTAATATAAGCTAACCTAACCCAATCTAACATCTCGGCCGTAATATTTGACAACATTCCTGGCGAGTTGGTATCTACGTCTACGTGGGACCTTCATATCCATCAATAACGTAATATAACCTAACCTAACCCAACCTAACATCTCGGCGGTAATATTTGACAACATTCCTGGCGAGTTGGCCTCTACGTCTCCGTTTGACCTTCATATACATCAATAACGTAATATAACCTAACCTAAGCCAACCTATCATCTCGGCGGTAATATTTGACAACATTCCTGGCGAGTTGGCCTCTACGTCTCCGTGGGATCTTTATATACATCAATAACGTAATATAACCTATCCTAACCCAACCTAACATTTCGGCGATAATATTTGACAACATTCCTGGCGAGTTGGCCTCTACGTCTCCGTTTGACCTTCATATACATCAATAACGTAATATAAGCTAACCTAACCCAACCTAACATATCGGCGGTAGTATTTGACATCATTCCTTGCGAGTTGGCCTCTACGTCTCCGTTTGAACTTCATATACATCAATAACGTAATATAACCTAACCTAAGCCAACCTATCATCTCGGCGGTAATATTTGACAACATTCCTGGCGAGTTGGCCTCTACGTCTCCGTGGGATCTTTATATACATCAATAACGTAATATAAGCTAACCTAACCCAATCTAACATCTCGGCGGTAATATTTGACAACATTCCTGGCGAGTTGGCATCTACGTCTCCCTGGGACCTTTATATACATCAATAACGTAATATAACCTAACCTAACCCAACCTAACATTTCGGCGATAATATTTGACAACATTCCTGGCGAGTTGGCCTCTACGTCTCCGTTTGACCTTCATATACATCAATAACGTAATATAAGCTAACCTAACCCAACCTAACATCTCGGCGGTAATATTTGACAACATTCCTGGCGAGTTGACCTCTGCGTCTCTGTGGGTCCTTTATATACATCAATAACGTAATATAAACTAGCCTAACTCAACCTAACATCTCGCCGGTAATATTTGACAACATTCCTGGCGAGTTGGCATCTCCGCCTCCCTGTGACCTTTATATAATTCAATAACGTAATATAACCTAACCTAACCCAATCTAACATTTCGGCGGTAATATTTGACCACATTCCTGTCTTGTTGGCCTCTACGTCTCCGTGGGACCTTCATATACATCAATAACGAAATATAACCTAACCTAAACCAACCTATCATCTCGGCGATAATATTTGACAACATTCCTGGCGAGTTGGCCTCTACGTCTCCGTGGGACACTTAGATACATCTGTAAGGTAATATAACCTAACCTAACCCAACCTAACATCTCGGCGGTATTATTTGACAACATTCCTGGCGAGTTGGCATCTACGTCTCCGTGGGACCCTAAGATACATCTGTAACGTAATATAACCTAACCTAACCCAACCTAACATCTCGGCGGTAATATTTGACAACATTCCTGGCGCGTTGGCCTCTACGTCTCCGTTTGACCTTCATATACATCAATAACGTAATATAACCTAACCTAAGCCAACCTAACATCTCGGCTGTAATATTTGACAACATTCGTGGCGAGTTGGCCTCTACGTCTCCGTGGGACCTTCATATACATCAATAACGTAATATAACCTAACCTAACCCAACCTAACATTTCGGCGATAATATTTGACAACATTCCTGGCGAGTTGGCCTCTACGTCTCCGTTTGACCTTCATATACATCAATAACGTAATATAACCTAACCTAAGCCAACCTATCATATTGGCGATAATATTTGACAACATTCCTGGCGAGTTGGCCTCTACCTCTCCGTGGGACACTTAGATACATCTGTAAGGTAATATAACCTAACCTAACCCAACCTAACATCTCGGCGGTAATATTTGACAACATTCCTGGCGAGTTGGCCTCTACGTCTCCGTTTGACCTTCATATACATCAATAACGTAATATAACCTAACCTAAGCCAACCTAACATCTCGGCTGTAATATTTGACAACATTCGTGGCGAGTTGGCCTCTACGTCTCCGTTTGAGCTTCATATACATCAATAACGTAATATAACCTAACCTAACCCAACTTATCATGTCGGCGGTAATATTTGACAACATTCCTGGCGAGTTGGCCTCTACGTCTCCGTGGGATCTTTATATACATCAATAACGTAATATAAGCTAACCTAACCCAATCTAACATCTCGGCGGTAATATTTGACAACATTCCTGGCGAGTTGGTATCTACGTCTACGTGGGACCTTCATATCCATCAATAACGTAATATAACCTAACCTAACCCAACCTAACATCTCGGCGGTAATATTTGACCACATTCCTGGCGAGTTGGCCTCTACGTCTCCGTGGGACCTTTATATACATCAATAACGTAATATAACCTAACCTAAACCAACCTATCATATCGGCGATAATATTTGACAACATTCCTGGCGAGTTGGCCTCTACGTCTCCGTGGGACACTTAGATACATCTGTAAGGTAATATAACCTAACCTAACCCAACCTAACATCTCGGCGGTAATATTTGACAACATTCCTGGCGAGTTGACATATACGTCTCCGTGGGACCCTAAGATACATCTGTAACGTAATATAACCTAACCTAACCCAACCTAACATATCGGCGGTAGTATTTGACATCATTCCTTGCGAGTTGGCCTCTACGTTTCCGTTTGAACTTCATATACATCAATAACGTAATTTAACCTAACCTAACCCAACCTATCATCTCGGCGGTAATATTAGACAACATTCGTGGCGAGTTGGCCTCTACGGCTCCGTGGGACCTTCATATACATCAATAACGAAATATAACCTAACCTAAACCAACCTATCATATCGGCGATAATATTTGACAACATTCCTGGCGAGTTGGCCTCTACGTCTCCGTGGGACACTTAGATACATCTGTAAGGTAATATAACCTAACCTAACCCAACCTAACACCTCGGCGGTAATATTTGACAACATTCCTGGCGAGTTGACATCTACGTCTCCGTGGGACACTTAGATACATCTGTAAGGTAATATAACCTAACCTAACCCAACCTAACATCTCGGCGGTAATATTTGACAACATTCCTGGCGAGTTGACATCTACGTCTCCGTGGGACCCTAAGATACATCTGTAACGTAATATAACCTAACCTAACCCAACCTAACATCTCGGCGGTAATATTTGACAACAATACTGGCGAGTTGGCATCTACGTCTCCGTGCGACCCTAAGATACATCTGTAACGTAATATAACCTAACCTAACCCAACCTAACATCTCGGCGGTAATATTTGACAACATTCCTGGCGAGTTGGCCTCTACGTTTCCGTTTGACCTTCATATACATCAATAACGTAATATAACCTAACCTAAGCCAACCTAACATCTCGGCGGTAATATTTGACAACATTCCTGGCGAGTTGACCTCTGCGTCTCTGTGGGTCCTTTATATACATCAATAACGTAATATAAGCTAACCTAACCCAATCTAACATCTCGGCGGTAATATTTGACAACATTCCTGGCGAGTTGGTATCTACGTCTACGTGGGACCTTCATATCCATCAATAACGTAATATAACCTAACCTAACCCAACCTAACATCTCGGCGGTAATATTAGACAACATTCCTGGCGAGTTGGCATCTACGCCTCCCTGTGACCTTTATATAATTCAATAACGTAATATAACCTAACCTAACCCAATCTAACATTTCGGCGGTAATATTTGACCACATTCCTGTCTTGTTGGCCTCTACGTCTCCGTGGGACCTTCATATACATCAATAACGAAATATAACCTAACCTAAACCAACCTATCATCTCGGCGATAATATTTGACAACATTCCTGGCGAGTTGGCCTCTACGTCTCCGTGGGACACTTAGATACATCTGTAAGGTAATATAACCTAACCTAACCCAACCTAACATCTCGGCGGTATTATTTGACAACATTCCTGGCGAGTTGGCATCTACGTCTCCGTGGGACCCTAAGATACATCTGTAACGTAATATAACCTAACCTAACCCAACCTAACATCTCGGCGGTAATATTTGACAACATTCCTGGCGAGTTGGCCTCTACGTCTCCGTTTGACCTTCATATACATTAATAACGTAATATAACCTAACCTAAGCCAACCTAACATCTCGGCTGTAATATTTGACAACATTCGTGGCGAGTTGGCCTCTACGTCTCCGTGGGACCTTCATATACATCAATAACGAAATATAACCTAACCTAAACCAACCTATCATATTGGCGATAATATTTGACAACATTCCTGGCGAGTTGGCCTCTACCTCTCCGTGGGACACTTAGATACATCTGTAAGGTAATATAACCTAACCTAACCCAACCTAACATCTCGGCGGTAATATTTGACAACATTCCTGGCGAGTTGGCCTCTACGTCTCCGTTTGACCTTCATATACATCAATAACGTAATATAACCTAACCTAAGCCAACCTAACATCTCGGCTGTAATATTTGACAACATTCGTGGCGAGTTGGCCTCTACGTCTCCGTTTGAGCTTCATATACATCAATAACGTAATATAAGCTAACCTAACCCAATCTAACATCTCGGCGGTAATATTTGACAACATTCCTGGCGAGTTGGCCTCTACGTCTCCGTTTGGCCTTCATATACATCAATAACGTAATATAACCCAACCTAACCCAACCTATCATCTCGGCGGTAATATTTGACAACATTCCTGGCGAGTTGGCCTCTACGTCTCCGTGGGATCTTTATATACATCAATAACGTAATATAAGCTAACCTAACCCAATCTAACATCTCGGCGGTAATATTTGACAACATTCCTGGCGAGTTGGTATCTACGTCTACGTGGGACCTTCATATCCATCAATAACGTAATATAACCTAACCTAACCCAACCTAACATCTCGGCGGTAATATTTGACCACATTCCTGGCGAGTTGGCCTCTACGTCTCCGTGGGACCTTTATATACATCAATAACGTAATATAACCCAACCTAAACCAACCTATCATATCGGCGATAATATTTGACAACATTCCTGGCGAGTTGGCCTCTACGTCTCCGTGGGACACTTAGATACATCTGTAAGGTAATATAACCTAACCTAACCCAACCTAACATCTCGGCGGTAATATTTGACAACATTCCTGGCGAGTTGACATATACGTCTCCGTGGGACCCTAAGATACATCTGTAACGTAATATAACCTAACCTAACCCAACCTAACATATCGGCGGTAGTATTTGACATCATTCCTTGCGAGTTGGCCTCTACGTTTCCGTTTGAACTTCATATACATCAATAACGTAATTTAACCTAACCTAAGCCAACCTAACATCTCGGCTGTAATATTTGACAACATTCGTGGCGAGTTGGCCTCTACGTATCCGTGGGACCTTTATATACATCAATAACGTAATATAAGCTAGCCTAACACAATCTAACACCTCGGCGGTAATATTTGACAACATTCCTGGCTAGTTGGCCTCTACGTCTCCGTTTGGCCTTTATATACATCAATAACGTAATATAACCTAACCTAACCCAACCTATCATCTCGGCGGTAATATTTGACAACATTCCTGGCGAGTTGGCCTCTACGTCTCCGTGGGATCTTTATATACATCAATAACGTAATATAAGCTAACCTAACCCAATCTAACATCTCGGCGGTAATATTTGACAACATTCCTGGCGAGTTGGCATCTACGTCTCCCTGGGACCTTTATATACATCAATAACGTAATATAACCTAACCTAACCCAACCTAACATTTCGGCGATAATATTTGACAACATTCCTGGCGAGTTGGCCTCTACGTCTCCGTTTGACCTTCATATACATCAATAACGTAATATAAGCTAACCTAACCCAACCTAACATCTCGGCGGTAATATTTGACAACATTCCTGGCGAGTTGACCTCTGCGTCTCTGTGGGACCTTTATATACATCAATAACGTAATATAAACTAGCCTAACTCAACCTAACATCTCGCCGGTAATATTTGACAACATTCCTGGCGAGTTGGCATCTACGCCTCCCTGTGAACTTTATATAATTCAATAACGTAATATAACCTAACCTAACCCAATCTAACATTTCGGCGGTAATATTTGACCACATTCCTGTCTTGTTGGCCTCTACGTCTCCGTGGGACCTTCATATACATCAATAACGAAATATAACCTAACCTAAACCAACCTATCATCTCAGCGATAATATTTGACAACATTCCTGGCGAGTTGGCCTCTACGTCTCCGTGGGACACTTAGATACATCTGTAAGGTAATATAACCTAACCTAACCCAACCTAACATCTCGGCGGTATTATTTGACAACATTCCTGGCGAGTTGGCATCTACGTCTCCGTGGGACCCTAAGATACATCTGTAACGTAATATAACCTAACCTAACCCAACCTAACATCTCGGCGGTAATATTTGACAACATTCCTGGCGAGTTGGCCTCTACGTCTCCGTTTGACCTTCATATACATTAATAACGTAATATAACCTAACCTAAGCCAACCTAACATCTCGGCTGTAATATTTGACAACATTCGTGGCGAGTTGGCCTCTACGTCTCCGTGGGACCTTCATATACATCAATAACGAAATATAACCTAACCTAAACCAACCTATCATATTGGCGATAATATTTGACAACATTCCTGGCGAGTTGGCCTCTACCTCTCCGTGGGACACTTAGATACATCTGTAAGGTAATATAACCTAACCTAACCCAACCTAACATCTCGGCGGTAATATTTGACAACATTCCTGGCGAGTTGGCCTCTACGTCTCCGTTTGACCTTCATATACATCAATAACGTAATATAACCTAACCTAAGCCAACCTAACATCTCGGCTGTAATATTTGACAACATTCGTGGCGAGTTGGCCTCTACGTCTCCGTTTGAGCTTCATATACATCAATAACGTAATATAAGCTAACCTAACCCAATCTAACATCTCGGCGGTAATATTTGACAACATTCCTGGCGAGTTGGCCTCTACGTCTCCGTTTGGCCTTCATATACATCAATAACGTAATATAACCTAACCTAACCCAACCTATCATCTCGGCGGTAATATTTGACAACATTCCTGGCGAGTTGGCCTCTACGTCTCCGTGGGATCTTTATATACATCAATAACGTAATATAAGCTAACCTAACCCAATCTAACATCTCGGCGGTAATATTTGACAACATTCCTGGCGAGTTGGTATCTACGTCTACGTGGGACCTTCATATCCATCAATAACGTAATATAACCTAACCTAACCCAACCTAACATCTCGGCGGTAATATTTGACCACATTCCTGGCGAGTTGGCCTCTACGTCTCCGTGGGACCTTTATATACATCAATAACTTAATATAACCCAACCTAAACCAACCTATCATATCGGCGATAATATTTGACAACATTCCTGGCGAGTTGGCCTCTACGTCTCCGTGGGACACTTAGATACATCTGTAAGGTAATATAACCTAACCTAACCCAACCTAACATCTCGGCGGTAATATTTGACAACATTCCTGGCGAGTTGACATATACGTCTCCGTGGGACCCTAAGATACATCTGTAACGTAATATAACCTAACCTAACCCAACCTAACATATCGGCGGTAGTATTTGACATCATTCCTTGCGAGTTGGCCTCTACGTTTCCGTTTGAACTTCATATACATCAATAACGTAATTTAACCTAACCTAAGCCAACCTAACATCTCGGCTGTAATATTTGACAACATTCGTGGCGAGTTGGCCTCTACGTATCCGTGGGACCTTTATATACATCAATAACGTAATATAAGCTAGCCTAACACAATCTAACACCTCGGCGGTAATATTTGACAACATTCCTGGCTAGTTGGCATCTACGTCTCCGTTTGGCCTTTATATACATCAATAACGTAATATAACCTAACCTAACCCAACCTATCATCTCGGCGGTAATATTTGACAACATTCCTGGCGAGTTGGCCTCTACGTCTCCGTGGGATCTTTATATACATCAATAACGTAATATAAGCTAACCTAACCCAATCTAACATCTCGGCGGTAATATTTGACAACATTCCTGGCGAGTTGGCATCTACGTCTCCCTGGGACCTTTATATACATCAATAACGTAATATAACCTAACCTAACCCAACCTAACATTTCGGCGATAATATTTGACAACATTCCTGGCGAGTTGGCCTCTACGTCTCCGTTTGACCTTCATATACATCAATAACGTAATATAAGCTAACCTAACCCAACCTAACATCTCGGCGGTAATATTTGACAACATTCCTGGCGAGTTGACCTCTGCGTCTCTGTGGGACCTTTATATACATCAATAACGTAATATAAACTAGCCTAACTCAACCTAACATCTCGCCGGTAATATTTGACAACATTCCTGGCGAGTTGGCATCTACGCCTCCCTGTGACCTTTATATAATTCAATAACGTAATATAACCTAACCTAACCCAATCTAACATTTCGGCGGTAATATTTGACCACATTCCTGTCTTGTTGGCCTCTACGTCTCCGTGGGACCTTCATATACATCAATAACGAAATATAACCTAACCTAAACCAACCTATCATCTCGGCGATAATATTTGACAACATTCCTGGCGAGTTGGCCTCTACGTCTCCGTGGGACACTTAGATACATCTGTAAGGTAATATAACCTAACCTAACCCAACCTAACATCTCGGCGGTATTATTTGACAACATTCCTGGCGAGTTGGCATCTACGTCTCCGTGGGACCCTAAGATACATCTGTAACGTAATATAACCTAACCTAAGCCAACCTAACATCTCGGCTGTAATATTTGACAACATTCGTGGCGAGTTGGACTCTACGTCTCCGTTTGAGCTTCATATACATCAATAACGTAATATAAGCTAACCTAACCCAATCTAACATCTCGGCGGTAATATTTGACAACATTCCTGGCGAGTTGGCATCTACGTCTCCCTGGGACCTTTATATACATCAATAACGTAATATAACCTATCCTAACCCAACCTAACATTTCGGCGATAATATTTGACAACATTCCTGGCGAGTTGGCCTCTACGTCTCCGTTTGACCTTCATATACATCAATAACGTAATATAAGCTAACCTAACCCAACCTAACATATCGGCGGTAGTATTTGACATCATTCCTTGCGAGTTGGCCTCTACGTCTCCGTTTGAACTTCATATACATCAATAACGTAATTTAACCTAACCTAACCCAACCTATCATCTCGGCGGTAATATTAGACAACATTCGTGGCGAGTTGGCCTCTACGGCTCCGTGGGACCTTCATATACATCAATAACGAAATATAACCTAACCTAAACCAACCTATCATATCGGCGATAATACTTGACAACATTCCTGGCGAGTTGGCCTCTACGTCTCCGTGGGACACTTAGATACATCTGTAAGGTAATATAACCTAACCTAACCCAACCTAACATCTCGGCGGTAATATTTGACAACATTCCTGGCGAGTTGGCATCTACGCCACCCTGGGACCTTTATATAATTCAATAACGTAATATAACCTACCCTAACCCAACCTAACATCTCGGCGGTAATATTTGACAACATTCCTGGCGAGTTGGCCTCTACGTCTCCGTTTGACCTTCATATACATCAATAACGTAATATAACCTAACCTAAGCCAACCTAACATCTCGGCTGTAATATTTGACAACATTCGTGGCGAGTTGGCCTCTACGTATCCGTGGGACCTTTATATACATCAATAACGTAATATAAGCTAGCCTAACACAATCTAACACCTCGGCGGTAATATTTGACAACATTCCTGGCGAGTTGGCCTCTACGTCTCCGTTTGGCCTTCATATACATCAATAACGTAATATAACCTAACCTAACCCAACCTATCATCTCGGCGGTAATATTTGACAACATTCCTGGCGAGTTGGCCTCTACGTCTCCGTGGGATCTTTATATACATCAATAACGTAATATAAGCTAACCTAACCCAATCTAACATCTCGGCCGTAATATTTGACAACATTCCTGGCGAGTTGGTATCTACGTCTACGTGGGACCTTCATATCCATCAATAACGTAATATAACCTAACCTAACCCAACCTAACATCTCGGCGGTAATATTTGACAACATTCCTGGCGAGTTGGCCTCTACGTCTCCGTTTGACCTTCATATACATCAATAACGTAATATAACCTAACCTAAGCCAACCTATCATCTCGGCGGTAATATTTGACAACATTCCTGGCGAGTTGGCCTCTACGTCTCCGTGGGATCTTTATATACATCAATAACGTAATATAACCTATCCTAACCCAACCTAACATTTCGGCGATAATATTTGACAACATTCCTGGCGAGTTGGCCTCTACGTCTCCGTTTGACCTTCATATACATCAATAACGTAATATAAGCTAACCTAACCCAACCTAACATATCGGCGGTAGTATTTGACATCATTCCTTGCGAGTTGGCCTCTACGTCTCCGTTTGAACTTCATATACATCAATAACGTAATTTAACCTAACCTAACCCAACCTATCATCTCGGCGGTAATATTAGACAACATTCGTGGCGAGTTGGCCTCTACGGCTCCGTGGGACCTTCATATACATCAATAACGAAATATAACCTAACCTAAACCAACCTATCATATCGGCGATAATATTTGACAACATTCCTGGCGAGTTGGCCTCTACGTCTCCGTGGGACACTTAGATACATCTGTAAGGTAATATAACCTAACCTAACCCAACCTAACATCTCGGCGGTAATATTTGACAACATTCCTGGCGAGTTGGCATCTACGCCTCCCTGGGACATTTATATAATTCAATAACGTAATATAACCTACCCTAACCCAACCTAACACCTCGGCGGTAATATTTGACAACATTCCTGGCGAGTTGGCCTCTACGTCTCCGTTTGGCCTTCATATACATCAATAACGTAATATAACCTAACCTAACCCAACCTATCATCTCGGCGGTAATATTTGACAACATTCCTGGTGAGTTGGCCTCTACGTCTCCGTGGGATCTTTATATACATCAATAACGTAATATAAGCTAACCTAACCCAATCTAACATCTCGGCCGTAATATTTGACAACATTCCTGGCGAGTTGGTATCTACGTCTACGTGGGACCTTCATATCCATCAATAACGTAATATAACCTAACCTAACCCAACCTAACATCTCGGCGGTAATATTTGACAACATTCCTGGCGAGTTGGCCTCTACGTCTCCGTTTGACCTTCATATACATCAATAACGTAATATAACCTAACCTAAGCCAACCTATCATCTCGGCGGTAATATTTGACAACATTCCTGGCGAGTTGGCCTCTACGTCTCCGTGGGATCTTTATATACATCAATAACGTAATATAAGCTAACCTAACCCAATCTAACATCTCGGCGGTAATATTTGACAACATTCCTGGCGAGTTGGCATCTACGTCTCCCTGGGACCTTTATATACATCAATAACGTAATATAACCTAACCTAACCCAACCTAACATTTCGGCGATAATATTTGACAACATTCCTGGCGAGTTGGCCTCTACGTCTCCGTTTGACCTTCATATACATCAATAACGTAATATAAGCTAACCTAACCCAACCTAACATCTCGGCGGTAATATTTGACAACATTCCTGGCGAGTTGACCTCTGCGTCTCTGTGGGTCCTTTATATACATCAATAACGTAATATAAACTAGCCTAACTCAACCTAACATCTCGCCGGTAATATTTGACAACATTCCTGGCGAGTTGGCATCTACGCCTCCCTGTGACCTTTATATAATTCAATAACGTAATATAACCTAACCTAACCCAATCTAACATTTCGGCGGTAATATTTGACCACATTCCTGTCTTGTTGGCCTCTACGTCTCCGTGGGACCTTCATATACATCAATAACGAAATATAACCTAACCTAAACCAACCTATCATCTCAGCGATAATATTTGACAACATTCCTGGCGAGTTGGCCTCTACGTCTCCGTGGGACACTTAGATACATCTGTAAGGTAATATAACCTAACCTAACCCAACCTAACATCTCGGCGGTATTATTTGACAACATTCCTGGCGAGTTGGCATCTACGTCTCCGTGGGACCCTAAGATACATCTGTAACGTAATATAACCTAACCTAACCCAACCTAACATCTCGGCGGTAATATTTGACAACATTCCTGGCGCGTTGGCCTCTACGTCTCCGTTTGACCTTCATATACATCAATAACGTAATATAACCTAACCTAAGCCAACCTAACATCTCGGCTGTAATATTTGACAACATTCGTGGCGAGTTGGCCTCTACGTCTCCGTGGGACCTTCATATACATCAATAACGAAATATAACCTAACCTAAGCCAACCTATCATCTCGGCGGTAATATTTGACAACATTCCTGGCGAGTTGGCCTCTACCTCTCCGTGGGACACTTAGATACATCTGTAAGGTAATATAACCTAACCTAACCCAACCTAACATCTCGGCGGTAATATTTGACAACATTCCTGGCGAGTTGGCCTCTACGTCTCCGTTTGACCTTCATATACATCAATAACGTAATATAACCTAACCTAAGCCAACCTAACATCTCGGCTGTAATATTTGACAACATTCGTGGCGAGTTGGCCTCTACGTCTCCGTTTGAGCTTCATATACATCAATAACGTAATATAAGCTAACCTAACCCAATCTAACATCTCGGCGGTAATATTTGACAACATTCCTGGCGAGTTGGCATCTACGTCTCCCTGGGACCTTTATATACATCAATAACGTAATATAACCTATCCTAACCCAACCTAACATTTCGGCGATAATATTTGACAACATTCCTGGCGAGTTGGCTTCTACGTCTCCGTTTGACCTTCATATACATCAATAACGTAATATAAGCTAACCTAACCCAACCTAACATCTCGACGGTAATTTTTGACAACATTCCTGGCGAGTTGGCCTCTGCGTCTCTGTGGGACGTTTATATACATCAATAACGTAATATAAACTAGCCTAACTCAACCTAACATCTCGGCGGTAATATTTGACAACATTCCTGGCGCGTTGGCCTCTACGTCTCCGTTTGACCTTCATATACATCAATAACGTAATATAACCTAACCTAAGCCAACCTAACATCTCGGCTGTAATATTTGACAACATTCGTGGCGAGTTGGCCTCTACGTCTCCGTGGGACCTTCATATACATCAATAACGAAATATAACCTAACCTAAACCAACCTATCATATTGGCGATAATATTTGACAACATTCCTGGCGAGTTGGCCTCTACCTCTCCGTGGGACACTTAGATACATCTGTAAGGTAATATAACCTATCCTAACCCAACCTAACATTTCGGCGATAATATTTGACAACATTCCTGGCGAGTTGGCCTCTACGTCTCCGTTTGACCTTCATATACATCAATAACGTAATATAAGCTAACCTAACCCAACCTAACATCTCGGCGGTAATATTTGACAACATTCCTGGCGAGTTGGCCTCTGCGTCTCTGTGGGACGTTTATATACATCAATAACGTAATATAAACTAGCCTAACTCAACCTAACATCTCGGCGGTAATATTTGACAACATTCCTGGCGTGTTGGCCTCTACGGCTCCGTGGGACCTTCATATACATCAATAACGAAATATAACCTAACCTAAACCAACCTATCATATCGGCGATAATATTTGACAACATTCCTGGCGAGTTGGCCTCTACGTCTCCGTGGGACACTTAGATACATCTGTAAGGTAATATAACCTAACCTAACCCAACCTAACATCTCGGCGGTAATATTTGACAACATTCCTGGCGAGTTGGCATCTACGCCTCCCTGGGACCTTTATATAATTCAATAACGTAATATAACCTACCCTAACCCAACCTAACATCTCGGCGGTAATATTTGACAACATTCCTGGCGAGTTGGCCTCTACGTCTCCGTTTGACCTTCATATACATCAATAACGTAATATAACCTAACCTAAGCCAACCTAACATCTCGGCTGTAATATTTGACAACATTCGTGGCGAGTTGGCCTCTACGTATCCGTGGGACCTTTATATACATCAATAACGTAATATAAGCTAGCCTAACACAATCTAACACCTCGGCGGTAATATTTGACAACATTCCTGGCGAGTTGGCCTCTACGTCTCCGTTTGACCTTCATATACATCAATAACGTAATATAACCTAACCTAAGCCAACCTATCATCTCGGCGGTAATATTTGACAACATTCCTGGCGAGTTGGCCTCTACGTCTCCGTGGGATCTTTATATACATCAATAACGTAATATAAGCTAACCTAACCCAATCTAACATCTCGGCGGTAATATTTGACAACATTCCTGGCGAGTTGGCATCTACGTCTCCCTGGGACCTTTATATACATCAATAACGTAATATAACCTAACCTAACCCAACCTAACATTTCGGCGATAATATTTGACAACATTCCTGGCGAGTTGGCCTCTACGTCTCCGTTTGACCTTCATATACATCAATAACGTAATATAAGCTAACCTAACCCAACCTAACATCTCGGCGGTAATATTTGACAACATTCCTGGCGAGTTGACCTCTGCGTCTCTGTGGGACCTTTATATACATCAATAACGTAATATAAACTAGCCTAACTCAACCTAACATCTCGCCGGTAATATTTGACAACATTCCTGGCGAGTTGGCATCTACGCCTCCCTGGGATCTTTATATACATCAATAACGTAATATAAGCTAACCTAACCCAATCTAACATCTCGGCGGTAATATTTGACAACATTCCTGGCGAGTTGGCATCTACGTCTCCCTGGGACCTTTATATACATCAATAACGTAATATAACCTAACCTAACCCAACCTAACATTTCGGCGATAATATTTGACAACATTCCTGGCGAGTTGGCCTCTACGTCTCCGTTTGACCTTCATATACATCAATAACGTAATATAAGCTAACCTAACCCAACCTAACATCTCGGCGGTAATATTTGACAACATTCCTGGCGAGTTGACCTCTGCGTCTCTGTGGGACCTTTATATACATCAATAACGTAATATAAACTAGCCTAACTCAACCTAACATCTCGCCGGTAATATTTGACAACATTCCTGGCGAGTTGGCATCTACGCCTCCCTGTGACCTTTATATAATTCAATAACGTAATATAACCTAACCTAACCCAATCTAACATTTCGGCGGTAATATTTGACCACATTCCTGTCTTGTTGGCCTCTACGTCTCCGTGGGACCTTCATATACATCAATAACGAAATATAACCTAACCTAAACCAACCTATCATCTCGGCGATAATATTTGACAACATTCCTGGCGAGTTGGCCTCTACGTCTCCGTGGGACACTTAGATACATCTGTAAGGTAATATAACCTAACCTAACCCAACCTAACATCTCGGCGGTATTATTTGACAACATTCCTGGCGAGTTGGCATCTACGTCTCCGTGGGACCCTAAGATACATCTGTAACGTAATATAACCTAACCTAACCCAACCTAACATCTCGGCGGTAATATTTGACAACATTCCTGGCGAGTTGGCCTCTACGTCTCCGTTTGACCTTCATATACATCAATAACGTAATATAACCTAACCTAAGCCAACCTAACATCTCGGCTGTAATATTTGACAACATTCGTGGCGAGTTGGCCTCTACGTCTCCGTGGGACCTTCATATACATCAATAACGAAATATAACCTAACCTAAACCAACCTATCATATTGGCGATAATATTTGACAACATTCCTGGCGAGTTGGCCTCTACCTCTCCGTGGGACACTTAGATACATCTGTAAGGTAATATAACCTAACCTAACCCAACCTAACATCTCGGCGGTAATATTTGACAACATTCCTGGCGAGTTGGCCTCTACGTCTCCGTTTGACCTTCATATACATCAATAACGTAATATAACCTAACCTAAGCCAACCTAACATCTCGGCTGTAATATTTGACAACATTCGTGGCGAGTTGGCCTCTACGTCTCCGTTTGAGCTTCATATACATCAATAACGTAATATAAGCTAACCTAACCCAATCTAACATCTCGGCGGTAATATTTGACAACATTCCTGGCGAGTTGGCATCTACGTCTCCCTGGGACCTTTATATACATCAATAACGTAATATAACCTATCCTAACCCAACCTAAAATTTCGGCGATAATATTTGACAACATTCCTGGCGAGTTGGCCTCTACGTCTCCGTTTGACCTTCATATACATCAATAACGTAATATAAGCTAACCTAACCCAACCTAACATCTCGGCGGTAATATTTGACAACATTCCTGGCGAGTTGGCCTCTGCGTCTCTGTGGGACGTTTATATACATCAATAACGTAACATAAACTAGCCTAACTCAACCTAACATCTCGGCGGTAATATTTGACAACATTCCTGGCGTGTTGGCCTCTACGTCTCCGTTTGACCTTCATATACATCAATAACGTAATATAACCTAACCTAAGCCAACCTAACATCTCGGCTGTAATATTTGACAACATTCGTGGCGAGTTGGCCTCTACGTATCCGTGGGACCTTTATATACATCAATAACGTAATATAAGCTAGCCTAACACAATCTAACACCTCGGCGGTAATATTTGACAACATTCCTGGCGAGTTGGCCTCTACGTCTCCGTTTGGCCTTCATATACATCAATAACGTAATATAACCTAACCTAACCCAACCTATCATCTCGGCGGTAATATTTGACAACATTCCTGGCGAGTTGGCCTCTACGTCTCCGTGGGATCTTTATATACATCAATAACGTAATATAAGCTAACCTAACCCAATCTAACATCTCGGCGGTAATATTTGACAACATTCCTGGCGAGTTGGTATCTACGTCTACGTGGGACCTTCATATCCATCAATAACGTAATATAACCTAACCTAACCCAACCTAACATCTCGGCGGTAATATTTGACCACATTCCTGTCTTGTTGGCCTCTACGTCTCCGTGGGACCTTCATATACATCAATAACGAAATATAACCTAACCTAAACCAACCTATCATCTCGGCGATAATATTTGACAACATTCCTGGCGAGTTGGCCTCTACGTCTCCGTGGGACACTTAGATACATCTGTAAGGTAATATAACCTAACCTAACCCAACCTAACATATCGGCGGTAGTATTTGACATCATTCCTGGCGAGTTGGCCTCTACGTCTCCGTTTGAACTTCATATACATCAATAACGTAATTTAACCTAACCTAACACAACCTATCATCTCGGCGGTAATATTAGACAACATTCGTGGCGAGTTGTCCTCTACGTCTCCGTGGGACCTTCATATATATCAATAACGAAATATAACCTAACCTAAACCAACCTAACATCTCGGCGATAATATTTGACAACATTCCTGGCGAGTTGGCCTCTACGTCTCCGTGGGACACTTAGATACATCTGTAAGGTAATATAACCTAACCTAACCCAACCTAACATCTCGGCGGTAATATATGACAACATTCCTGGCGAGTTGGCATCTACGTCTCCGTGGGACCCTAAGATACATCTGTAACGTAATATAACCTAACCTAACCCAACCTAACATCTCGGCGGTAATATTTGACAACATTCCTGGCGCGTTGGCCTCTACGTCTCCGTTTGACCTTCATATACATCAATAACGTAATATAACCTAACCTAAGCCAACCTAACATCTCGGCTGTAATATTTGACAACATTCGTGGCGAGTTGGCCTCTACGTCTCCGTGGGACCTTCATATACATCAATAACGAAATATAACCTAACCTAAGCCAACCTATCATCTCGGCGGTAATATTTGACAACATTCCTGGCGAGTTGGCCTCTACCTCTCCGTGGGACACTTAGATACATCTGTAAGGTAATATAACCTAACCTAACCCAACCTAACATCTCGGCGGTAATATTTGACAACATTCCTGGCGAGTTGGCCTCTACGTCTCCGTTTGACCTTCATATACATCAATAACGTAATATAACCTAACCTAAGCCAACCTAACATCTCGGCTGTAATATTTGACAACATTCGTGGCGAGTTGGCCTCTACGTCTCCGTTTGAGCTTCATATACATCAATAACGTAATATAAGCTAACCTAACCCAATCTAACATCTCGGCGGTAATATTTGACAACATTCCTGGCGAGTTGGCATCTACGTCTCCCTGGGACCTTTATATACATCAATAACGTAATATAACCTATCCTAACCCAACCTAACATTTCGGCGATAATATTTGACAACATTCCTGGCGAGTTGGCTTCTACGTCTCCGTTTGACCTTCATATACATCAATAACGTAATATAAGCTAACCTAACCCAACCTAACATCTCGGCGGTAATTTTTGACAACATTCCTGGCGAGTTGGCATCTGCGTCTCTGTGGGACGTTTATATACATCAATAACGTAATATAAACTAGCCTAACTCAACCTAACATCTCGGCGGTAATATTTGACAACATTCCTGGCGCGTTGGCCTCTACGTCTCCGTTTGACCTTCATATACATCAATAACGTAATATAACCTAACCTAAGCCAACCTAACATCTCGGCTGTAATATTTGACAACATTCGTGGCGAGTTGGCCTCTACGTCTCCGTGGGACCTTCATATACATCAATAACGAAATATAACCTAACCTAAACCAACCTATCATATTGGCGATAATATTTGACAACATTCCTGGCGAGTTGGCCTCTACCTCTCCGTGGGACACTTAGATACATCTGTAAGGTAATATAACCTATCCTAACCCAACCTAACATTTCGGCGATAATATTTGACAACATTCCTGGCGAGTTGGCCTCTACGTCTCCGTTTGACCTTCATATACATCAATAACGTAATATAAGCTAACCTAACCCAACCTAACATCTCGGCGGTAATATTTGACAACATTCCTGGCGAGTTGGCCTCTGCGTCTCTGTGGGACGTTTATATACATCAATAACGTAATATAAACTAGCCTAACTCAACCTAACATCTCGGCGGTAATATTTGACAACATTCCTGGCGTGTTGGCCTCTACGGCTCCGTGGGACCTTCATATACATCAATAACGAAATATAACCTAACCTAAACCAACCTATCATATCGGCGATAATATTTGACAACATTCCTGGCGAGTTGGCCTCTACGTCTCCGTGGGACACTTAGATACATCTGTAAGGTAATATAACCTAACCTAACCCAACCTAACATCTCGGCGGTAATATTTGACAACATTCCTGGCGAGTTGGCATCTACGCCTCCCTGGGACCTTTATATAATTCAATAACGTAATATAACCTACCCTAACCCAACCTAACATCTCGGCGGTAATATTTGACAACATTCCTGGCGAGTTGGCCTCTACGTCTCCGTTTGACCTTCATATACATCAATAACGTAATATAACCTAACCTAAGCCAACCTAACATCTCGGCTGTAATATTTGACAACATTCGTGGCGAGTTGGCCTCTACGTATCCGTGGGACCTTTATATACATCAATAACGTAATATAAACTAGCCTAACTCAACCTAACATCTCGGCGGTAATATTTGACAACATTCCTGGCGTGTTGGCCTCTACGGCTCCGTGGGACCTTCATATACATCAATAACGAAATATAACCTAACCTAAACCAACCTATCATATCGGCGATAATATTTGACAACATTCCTGGCGAGTTGGCCTCTACGTCTCCGTGGGACACTTAGATACATCTGTAAGGTAATATAACCTAACCTAACCCAACCTAACATCTCGGCGGTAATATTTGACAACATTCCTGGCGAGTTGGCCTCTACGTCTCCGTTTGACCTTCATATACATCAATAACGTAATATAACCTAACCTAAGCCAACCTAACATCTCGGCTGTAATATTTGACAACATTCGTGGCGAGTTGGCCTCTACGTCTCCGTGGGACCTTCATATACATCAATAACGAAATATAACCTAACCTAAACCAACCTATCATATTGGCGATAATATTTGACAACATTCCTGGCGAGTTGGCCTCTACCTCTCCGTGGGACACTTAGATACATCTGTAAGGTAATATAACCTAACCTAACCCAACCTAACATCTCGGCGGTAATATTTGACAACATTCCTGGCGAGTTGGCCTCTACGTCTCCGTTTGACCTTCATATACATCAATAACGTAATATAACCTAACCTAAGCCAACCTAACATCTCGGCTGTAATATTTGACAACATTCGTGGCGAGTTGGCCTCTACGTCTCCGTTTGAGCTTCATATACATCAATAACGTAATATAAGCTAACCTAACCCAATCTAACATCTCGGCGGTAATATTTGACAACATTCCTGGCGAGTTGGCATCTACGTCTCCCTGGGACCTTTATATACATCAATAACGTAATATAACCTATCCTAACCCAACCTAACATTTCGGCGATAATATTTGACAACATTCCTGGCGAGTTGGCCTCTACGTCTCCGTTTGACCTTCATATACATCAATAACGTAATATAAGCTAACCTAACCCAACCTAACATCTCGGCGGTAATATTTGACAACATTCCTGGCGAGTTGGCCTCTGCGTCTCTGTGGGACGTTTATATACATCAATAACGTAACATAAACTAGCCTAACTCAACCTAACATCTCGGCGGTAATATTTGACAACATTCCTGGCGTGTTGGCCTCTACGTCTCCGTTTGACCTTCATATACATCAATAACGTAATATAACCTAACCTAAGCCAACCTAACATCTCGGCTGTAATATTTGACAACATTCGTGGCGAGTTGGCCTCTACGTATCCGTGGGACCTTTATATACATCAATAACGTAATATAAGCTAGCCTAACACAATCTAACACCTCGGCGGTAATATTTGACAACATTCCTGGCGAGTTGGCCTCTACGTCTCCGTTTGGCCTTCATATACATCAATAACGTAATATAACCTAACCTAACCCAACCTATCATCTCGGCGGTAATATTTGACAACATTCCTGGCGAGTTGGCCTCTACGTCTCCGTGGGTTCTTTATATACATCAATAACGTAATATAAGCTAACCTAACCCAATCTAACATCTCGGCGGTAATATTTGACAACATTCCTGGCGAGTTGGTATCTACGTCTACGTGGGACCTTCATATCCATCAATAACGTAATATAACCTAACCTAACCCAACCTAACATCTCGGCGGTAATATTTGACCACATTCCTGTCTTGTTGGCCTCTACGTCTCCGTGGGACCTTCATATACATCAATAACGAAATATAACCTAACCTAAACCAACCTATCATCTCGGCGATAATATTTGACAACATTCCTGGCGAGTTGGCCTCTACGTCTCCGTGGGACACTTAGATACATCTGTAAGGTAATATAACCTAACCTAACCCAACCTAACATATCGGCGGTAGTATTTGACATCATTCCTGGCGAGTTGGCCTCTACGTCTCCGTTTGAACTTCATATACATCAATAACGTAATTTAACCTAACCTAACACAACCTATCATCTCGGCGGTAATATTAGACAACATTCGTGGCGAGTTGTCCTCTACGTCTCCGTTTGACCTTCATATACATCAATAACGTAATATAACCTAACCTAAGCCAACCTAACATCTCGGCTGTAATATTTGACAACATTCGTGGCGAGTTGGCCTCTACGTATCCGTGGGACCTTTATATACATCAATAACGTAATATAAGCTAGCCTAACACAATCTAACACCTCGGCGGTAATATTTGACAACATTCCTGGCGAGTTGGCCTCTACGTCTCCGTTTGGCCTTCATATACATCAATAACGTAATATAACCTAACCTAACCCAACCTATCATCTCGGCGGTAATATTTGACAACATTCCTGGCGAGTTGGCCTCTACGTCTCCGTGGGTTCTTTATATACATCAATAACGTAATATAAGCTAACCTAACCCAATCTAACATCTCGGCGGTAATATTTGACAACATTCCTGGCGAGTTGGTATCTACGTCTACGTGGGACCTTCATATCCATCAATAACGTAATATAACCTAACCTAACCCAACCTAACATCTCGGCGGTAATATTTGACCACATTCCTGTCTTGTTGGCCTCTACGTCTCCGTGGGACCTTCATATACATCAATAACGAAATATAACCTAACCTAAACCAACCTATCATCTCGGCGATAATATTTGACAACATTCCTGGCGAGTTGGCCTCTACGTCTCCGTGGGACACTTAGATACATCTGTAAGGTAATATAACCTAACCTAACCCAACCTAACATATCGGCGGTAGTATTTGACATCATTCCTGGCGAGTTGGCCTCTACGTCTCCGTTTGAACTTCATATACATCAATAACGTAATTTAACCTAACCTAACACAACCTATCATCTCGGCGGTAATATTAGACAACATTCGTGGCGAGTTGTCCTCTACGTCTCCGTGGGACCTTCATATATATCAATAACGAAATATAACCTAACCTAAACCAACCTAACATCTCGGCGATAATATTTGACAACATTCCTGGCGAGTTGGCCTCTACGTCTCCGTGGGACACTTAGATACATCTGTAAGGTAATATAACCTAACCTAACCCAACCTAACATCTCGGCGGTAATATATGACAACATTCCTGGCGAGTTGGCATCTACGTCTCCGTGGGACCCTAAGATACATCTGTAACGTAATATAACCTAACCTAACCCAACCTAACATCTCGGCGGTAATATTTGACAACATTCCTGGCGAGTTGGCCTCTACGTCTCCGTTTGACCTTCATATACATCAATAACGTAATATAACCTAACCTAAGCCAACCTAACATCTCGGCTGTAATATTTGACAACATTCGTGGCGAGTTGGCCTCTACGTCCCCGTGGGACCTTCATATACATCAATAACGAAATATAACCTAACCTAAACCAACCTATCATATCGGCGATAATATTTGACAACATTCCTGGCGAGTTGGCCTCTACGTCTGCGTGGGACACTTAGATACATCTGTCAGGTAATATAACCTAACCTAACCCAACCTAACATCTCGGCGGTAATATTTGACAACATTCCTGGCGAGTTGACATCTACGTCTCCGTGGGACCCTAAGATACATCTGTAACGTAATATAACCTAACCTAACCCAACCTAACATCTCGGCGGTAATATTTGACAACATTCCTGGCGAGTTGGCCTCTACGTCTCCGTTTGACCTTCATATACATCAATAACGTAATATAACCTAACCTAAGCCAACCTAACATCTCGGCTGTAATATTTGACAACATTTCTGGCGAGTTGGCATCTACGCCTCCCTGGGACCTTTATATAATTCAATAACGTAATATAACCTAACGTAACCCAACCTAACTTATCGGGGGTAGTATTTGACATCATTCCTGGCGACTTGGCCTCTACGTCTCCGTTTGAACTTCATATACATCAATAACGTAATTTAACCTAACCTAACACAACCTATCATCTCGGCGGTAATATTAGACAACATTCGTGGCGAGTTGGCCTCTACGTCTCCGTGGGACCTTCATATACATCAATAACGAAATATAACCTAACCTAAACCAACCTATCATCTCGGCGATAATATTTGACAACATTCCTGGCGAGTTAGCCTCTATGTCTCCGTGGGACACTTAGATACATCTGTAAGGTAATATAACCTAACCTAACCCAACCTAACATCTCGGCGGTAATATTTGACAACATTCCTTTCGAGTTGGCCTCTGCGTCTCTGAGGGACCTTTATATACATCAATAACGTAATATAAACTAGCCTAACTCAACCTAACATCTCGGCGGTAATATTTGACAACATTCCTGGCGAGTTGGCATCTACGCCTCCCTGGGACCTTTATATAATTCAATAACGTAATATAACCTAACCTAACCCAACCTAACATATCGGCGGTAGTATTTGACATCATTCCTTGCGAGTTGGCCTCTACGTCTCCGTTTGAACTTCATATACATCAATAACGTAATTTAACCTAACCTAACCCAACCTATCATCTCGGCGGTAATATTAGACAACATTCGTGGCGAGTTGGCCTCTACGGCTCCGTGGGACCTTCATATACATCAATAACGAAATATAACCTAACCTAAACCAACCTATCATATCGGCGATAATATTTGACAACATTCCTGGCGAGTTGGCCTCTACGTCTCCGTGGGACACTTAGATACATCTGTAAGGTAATATAACCTAACCTAACCCAACCTAACATCTCGGCGGTAATATTTGACAACATTCCTGGCGAGTTGGCATCTACGCCTCCCTGGGACCTTTATATAATTCAATAACGTAATATAACCTACCCTAACCCAACCTAACATCTCGGCGGTAATATTTGAAGACATTCCTGGCGAGTTGGCCTCTACGTCTCCGTTTGACCTTCATATACATCAATAACGTAATATAACCTAACCTAAGCCAACCTAACATCTCGGCTGTAATATTTGACAACATTCGTGGCGAGTTGGACTCTACGTATCCGTGGGACCTTTATATACATCAATAACGTAATATAAGCTAGCCTAACACAATCTAACACCTCGGCGGTAATATTTGACAACATTCCTGGCGAGTTGGCCTCTACGTCTCCGTTTGACCTTCATATACATCAATAACGTAATATAAATTAGCCTAACTCAACCTAACATCTCGGCGGTAATATTTGACAACATTCCTGGCGTGTTGGCCTCTACGTCTCCGTTTGACCTTCATATACATCAATAACGTAATATAACCTAACCTAAGCCAACCTAACATCTCGGCGGTAATATTTGACAACATTCCTGGCGAGTTGGCCTCTGCGTCTCTGAGGGACCTTTATATACATCAATAACGTAATATAAACTAGCCTAAATCAACCTAACATCTCGGCGGTAATATTTGACAACATTCCTGGCGAGTTGGCATCTACGCCTCCCTGGGACCTTTATATAATTCAATAACGTAATATAACCTAACCTAACCCAACCTAACATATCGGCGGTAGTATTTGACATCATTCCTTGCGAGTTGGCCTCTACGTCTCCGTTTGAACTTCATATACATCAATAACGTAATTTAACCTAACCTAACCCAACCTATCATCTCGGCGGTATTATTAGACAACATTCGTGGCGAGTTGGCCTCTACGGCTCCGTGGGACCTTCATATACATCAATAACGAAATATAACCTAACCTAAACCAACCTATCATATCGGCGATAATATTTGACAACATTCCTGGCGAGTTGGCCTCTACGTCTCCGTGGGACACTTAGATACATCTGTAAGGTAATATAACCTAACCTAACCCAACCTAACATCTCGGCGGTAATATTTGACAACATTCCTGGCGAGTTGGCATCTACGCCTCCCTGGGACCTTTATATAATTCAATAACGTAATATAACCTACCCTAACCCAACCTAACATCTCGGCGGTAATATTTGACAACATTCCTGGCGAGTTGACCTCTGCGTCTCTGTGGGACCTTTATATACATCAATAACGTAATATAAACTAGCCTAACTCAACCTAACATCTCGCCGGTAATATTTAACAACATTCCTGGCGAGTTGGCATCTACGCCTCCCTGTGACCTTTATATAATTCAATAACGTAATATAACCTAACCTAACCCAATCTAACATTTCGGCGGTAATATTTGACCACATTCCTGTCTTGTTGGCCTCTACGTCTCCGTGGGACCTTCATATACATCAATAACGAAATATAACCTAACCTAAACCAACCTATCATCTCGGCGATAATATTTGACAACATTCCTGGCGAGTTGGCCTCTACGTCTCCGTGGGACACTTAGATACATCTGTAAGGTAATATAACCTAACCTAACCCAACCTAACATCTCGGCGGTATTATTTGACAACATTCCTGGCGAGTTGGCATCTACGTCTCCGTGGGACCCTAAGATACATCTGTAACGTAATATAACCTAACCTAATCCAACCTAACATCTCGGCGGTAATATTTGACAACATTCCTGGCGAGTTGGCCTCTACGTCTCCGTTTGACCTTCATATACATCAATAACGTAATATAACCTAACCGAAGCCAACCTAACATCTCGGCTGTAATATTTGACAACATTCGTGGCGAGTTGGCCTCTACGTCTCCGTGGGACCTTCATATACATCAATAACGAAATATAACCTAACCTAAACCAACCTATCATATTGGCGATAATATTTGACAACATTCCTGGCGAGTTGGCCTCTACCTCTCCGTGGGACACTTAGATACATCTGTAAGGTAATATAACCTAACCTAACCCAACCTAACATCTCGGCGGTAATATTTGACAACATTCCTGGCGAGTTGGCCTCTACGTCTCCGTTTGACCTTCATATACATCAATAACGTAATATAACCTAACCTAAGCCAACCTAACATCTCGGCTGTAATATTTGACAACATTCGTGGCGAGTTGGCCTCTACGTCTCCGTTTGAGCTTCATATACATCAATAACGTAATATAAGCTAACCTAACCCAATCTAACATCTCGGCGGTAATATTTGACAACATTCCTGGCGAGTTGGCATCTACGTCTCCCTGGGACCTTTATATACATCAATAACGTAATATAACCTATCCTAACCCAACCTAACATTTCGGCGATAATATTTGACAACATTCCTGGCGAGTTGGCCTCTACGTCTCCGTTTGACCTTCATATACATCAATAACGTAATATAAGCTAACCTAACCCAACCTAACATCTCGGCGGTAATATTTGACAACATTCCTGGCGAGTTGGCCTCTGCGTCTCTGTGGGACGTTTATATACATCAATAACGTAACATAAACTAGCCTAACTCAACCTAACATCTCGGCGGTAATATTTGACAACATTCCTGGCGTGTTGGCCTCTACGTCTCCGTTTGACCTTCATATACATCAATAACGTAATATAACCTAACCTAAGCCAACCTAAAATCTCGGCTGTAATATTTGACAACATTCGTGGCGAGTTGGCCTCTACGTATCCGTGGGACCTTTATATACATCAATAACGTAATATAAGCTAGCCTAACACAATCTAACACCTCGGCGGTAATATTTGACAACATTCCTGGCGAGTTGGCCTCTACGTCTCCGTTTGGCCTTCATATACATCAATAACGTAATATAACCTAACCTAACCCAACCTATCATCTCGGCGGTAATATTTGACAACATTCCTGGCGAGTTGGCCTCTACGTCTCCGTGGGATCTTTATATACATCAATAACGTAATATAAGCTAACCTAACCCAATCTAACATCTCGGCGGTAATATTTGACAACATTCCTGGCGAGTTGGTATCTACGTCTACGTGGGACCTTCATATCCATCAATAACGTAATATAACCTAACCTAACCCAACCTAACATCTCGGCGGTAATATTTGACCACATTCCTGTCTTGTTGGCCTCTACGTCTCCGTGGGACCTTCATATACATCAATAACGAAATATAACCTAACCTAAACCAACCTATCATCTCGGCGATAATATTTGACAACATTCCTGGCGAGTTGGCCTCTACGTCTCCGTGGGACACTTAGATACATCTGTAAGGTAATATAACCTAACCTAACCCAACCTAACATCTCGGCGGTAATATTTGACAACATTCCTGGCGAGTTGGCATCTACGTCTCCGTGGGACCCTAAGATACATCTGTAACGTAATATAACCTAACCTAACCCAACCTAACATCTCGGCGGTAATATTTGACAACATTCCTGGCGAGTTGGCCTCTACGTCTCCGTTTGACCTTCATATACATCAATAACGTAATATAACCTAACCTAAGCCAACCTAACATGTCGGCGGTAATATTTGACAACATTCCTGGCGAGTTGGCCTCTACGTCTCCGTTTGACCTTCATATACATCAATAACGTAATATAACCTAACCTAAGCCAACCTAACATCTCGGCGGTAATATTTGACAACATTCCTGGCGAGTTGGCCTCTGCGTCTCTGAGGGACCTTTATATACATCAATAACGTAATATAACCTAACCTAAGCCAACCTAACATCTCGGCTGTAATATTTGACAACATTCGTGGCGAGTTGGCCTCTACGTCCCCGTGGGACCTTCATATACATCAATAACGAAATATAACCTAACCTAAACCAACCTATCATATCGGCGATAATATTTGACAACATTCCTGGCGAGTTGGCCTCTACGTCTGCGTGGGACACTTAGATACATCTGTAAGGTAATATAACCTAACCTAACCCAACCTAACATCTCGGCGGTAATATTTGACAACATTCCTGGCGAGTTGACATCTACGTCTCCGTGGGACCCTAAGATACATCTGTAACGTAATATAACCTAACCTAACCCAACCTAACATCTCGGCGGTAATATTTGACAACATTCCTGGCGAGTTGGCCTCTACGTCTCCGTTTGACCTTCATATACATCAATAACGTAATATAACCTAACCTAAGCCAACCTAACATCTCGGCTGTAATATTTGACAACATTTCTGGCGAGTTGGCATCTACGCCTCCCTGGGACCTTTATATAATTCAATAACGTAATATAACCTAACGTAACCCAACCTAACATATCGGGGGTAGTATTTGACATCATTCCTGGCGACTTGGCCTCTACGTCTCCGTTTGAACTTCATATACATCAATAACGTAATTTAACCTAACCTAACACAACCTATCATCTCGGCGGTAATATTAGACAACATTCGTGGCGAGTTGGCCTCTACGTCTCCGTGGGACCTTCATATACATCAATAACGAAATATAACCTAACCTAAACCAACCTATCATCTCGGCGATAATATTTGACAACATTCCTGGCGAGTTGGCCTCTATGTCTCCGTGGGACACTTAGATACATCTGTAAGGTAATATAACCTAACCTAACCCAACCTAACATCTCGGCGGTAATATTTGACAACATTCCTGGCGAGTTGGCCTCTGCGTCTCTGAGGGACCTTTATATACATCAATAACGTAATATAAACTAGCCTAAATCAACCTAACATCTCGGCGGTAATATTTGACAACATTCCTGGCGAGTTGGCATCTACGCCTCCCTGGGACCTTTATATAATTCAATAACGTAATATAACCTAACCTAACCCAACCTAACATATCGGCGGTAGTATTTGACATCATTCCTTGCGAGTTGGCCTCTACGTCTCCGTTTGAACTTCATATACATCAATAACGTAATTTAACCTAACCTAACCCAACCTATCATCTCGGCGGTAATATTAGACAACATTCGTGGCGAGTTGGCCTCTACGGCTCCGTGGGACCTTCATATACATCAATAACGAAATATAACCTAACCTAAACCAACCTATCATATCGGCGATAATATTTGACAACATTCCTGGCGAGTTGGCCTCTACGTCTCCGTGGGACACTTAGATACATCTGTAAGGTAATATAACCTAACCTAACCCAACCTAACATCTCGGCGGTAATATTTGACAACATTCCTGGCGAGTTGGCATCTACGCCTCCCTGGGACCTTTATATAATTCAATAACGTAATATAACCTACCCTAACCCAACCTAACATCTCGGCGGTAATATTTGACAACATTCCTGGCGAGTTGGCCTCTACGTCTCCGTTTGACCTTCATATACATCAATAACGTAATATAACCTAACCTAAGCCAACCTAACATCTCGGCTGTAATATTTGACAACATTCGTGGCGAGTTGGCCTCTACGTATCCGTGGGACCTTTATATACATCAATAACGTAATATAAGCTAGCCTAACACAATCTAACACCTCGGCGGTAATATTTGACAACATTCCTGGCGAGTTGGCCTCTACGTCTCCGTTTGACCTTCATATACATCAATAACGTAATATAACCTAACCTAAGCCAACCTATCATCTCGGCGGTAATATTTGACAACATTCCTGGCGAGTTGGCCTCTACGTCTCCGTGGGATCTTTATATACATCAATAACGTAATATAAGCTAACCTAACCCAATCTAACATCTCGGCGGTAATATTTGACAACATTCCTGGCGAGTTGGCATCTACGTCTCCCTGGGACCTTTATATACATCAATAACGTAATATAACCTATCCTAACCCAACCTAACATTTCGGCGATAATATTTGACAACATTCCTGGCGAGTTGGCCTCTACGTCTCCGTTTGACCTTCATATACATCAATAACGTAATATAACCTAACCTAAGCCAACCTAACGTCTCGGCTGTAATATTTGACAACATTCGTGGCGAGTTGGCCTCTACGTATCCGTGGGACCTTTATATACATCAATAACGTAATATAAGCTAGCCTAACACAATCTAACACCTCGGCGGTAATATTTGACAACATTCCTGGCGAGTTGGCCTCTACGTCTCCGTTTGGCCTTCATATACATCAATAACGTAATATAACCTAACCTAACCCAACCTATCATCTCGGCGGTAATATTTGACAACATTCCTGGCGAGTTGGCCTCTACGTCTCCGTGGGATCTTTATATACATCAATAACGTAATATAAGCTAACCTAACCCAATCTAACATCTCGGCGGTAATATTTGACAACATTCCTGGCGAGTTGGTATCTACGTCTACGTGGGACCTTCATATCCATCAATAACGTAATATAACCTAACCTAACCCAACCTAACATCTCGGCGGTAATATTTGACCACATTCCTGTCTTGTTGGCATCTACGTCTCCGTGGGACCTTCATATACATCAATAACGAAATATAACCTAACCTAAACCAACCTATCATCTCGGCGATAATATTTGACAACATTCCTGGCGAGTTGGCCTCTACGTCTCCGTGGGACCCTAAGATACATCTGCAACGTAATATAACCTAACCTAACCCAACCTAACATCTCGGCGGTAATATTTGACAACATTCCTGGCGAGTTGGCCTCTACGTCTCCGTTTGACCTTCATATACATCAATAACGTAATATAACCTAACCTAAGCCAACCTAACATATCGGCGGTAGTATTTGACATCATTCCTTGCGAGTTGGCCTCTACGTCTCCGTTTGAACTTCATATACATCAATAACGTAATTTAACCTAACCTAACCCAACCTATCATCTCGGCGGTAATATTAGACAACATTCGTGGCGAGTTGGCCTCTACGGCTCCGTGGGACCTTCATATACATCAATAACGAAATATAACCTAACCTAAACCAACCTATCATATCGGCGATAATATTTGACAACATTCCTGGCGAGTTGGCCTCTACGTCTCCGTGGGACACTTAGATACATCTGTAAGGTAATATAACCTAACCTAACCCAACCTAACATCTCGGCGGTAATATTTGACAACATTCCTGGCGAGTTGGCATCTACGCCTCCCTGGGACCTTTATATAATTCAATAACGTAATATAACCTACCCTAACCCAACCTAACATCTCGGCGGTAATATTTGACAACATTCCTGGCGAGTTGGCCTCTACGTCTCCGTTTGACCTTCATATACATCAATAACGTAATATAACCTAACCTAAGCCAACCTAACATCTCGGCTGTAATATTTGACAACATTCGTGGCGAGTTGGCCTCTACGTATCCGTGGGACCTTTATATACATCAATAACGTAATATAAGCTAGCCTAACACAATCTAACACCTCGGCGGTAATATTTGACAACATTCCTGGCGAGTTGGCCTCTACGTCTCCGTTTGACCTTCATATACATCAATAACGTAATATAACCTAACCTAAGCCAACCTATCATCTCGGCGGTAATATTTGACAACATTCCTGGCGAGTTGGCCTCTACGTCTCCGTGGGATCTTTATATACATCAATAACGTAATATAAGCTAACCTAACCCAATCTAACATCTCGGCGGTAATATTTGACAACATTCCTGGCGAGTTGGCATCTACGTCTCCCTGGGACCTTTATATACATCAATAACGTAATATAACCTATCCTAACCCAACCTAACATTTCGGCGATAATATTTGACAACATTCCTGGCGAGTTGGCCTCTACGTCTCCGTTTGACCTTCATATACATCAATAACGTAATATAACCTAACCTAAGCCAACCTAACATCTCGGCTGTAATATTTGACAACATTCGTGGCGAGTTGGCCTCTACGTATCCGTGGGACCTTTATATACATCAATAACGTAATATAAGCTCGCCTAACACAATCTAACACCTCGGCGGTAATATTTGACAACATTCCTGGCGAGTTGGCCTCTACGTCTCCGTTTGGCCTTCATATACATCAATAACGTAATATAACCTAACCTAACCCAACCTATCATCTCGGCGGTAATATTTGACAACATTCCTGGCGAGTTGGCCTCTACGTCTCCGTGGGATCTTTATATACATCAATAACGTAATATAAGCTAACCTAACCCAATCTAACATCTCGGCGGTAATATTTGACAACATTCCTGGCGAGTTGGTATCTACGTCTACGTGGGACCTTCATATCCATCAATAACGTAATATAACCTAACCTAACCCAACCTAACATCTCGGCGGTAATATTTGACCACATTCCTGTCTTGTTGGCATCTACGTCTCCGTGGGACCTTCATATACATCATTAACGAAATATAACCTAACCTAAACCAACCTATCATCTCGGCGATAATATTTGACAACATTCCTGGCGAGTTGGCCTCTACGTCTCCGTGGGACCTTTATATACATCAATAACGTAATATAAACTAGCCTAACTCGACCTAACATCTCGGCGGTAATATTTGACTTCATTCCTGGCGAGTTGGCATCTACGCCTCCCTGGGACCTTTATATAATTCAATAACGTAATATAACCTAACCTAACCCAACCTAACATCTCGGCGGTAGTATTTGACATCATTCCTGGCGAGTTGGCCTCTACGTCTCCGTTTGAACTTCATATACATCAATAACGTAATTTAACCTAACCTAACACAACCTATCATCTCGGCGGTAATATTAGACAACATTCGTGGCGAGTTGGCCTCTACGTCTCCGTGGGACCTTCATATACATCAATAACGAAATATAACCTAACCTAAACCAACCTATCATCTCGGCGATAATATTTGACAACATTCCTGGCGAGTTGGCCTCTACGTCTCCGTGGGACACTTAGATACATCTGTAAGGTCATATAACCTAACCTAACCCAACCTAACATCTCGGCGGTAATATTTGACAACATTCCTGGCGAGTTGGCATCTACGTCTCCGTGAGACCCTAAGATACATCTGTAACGTAATATAACCTAACCTAACCCAACCTAACATCTCGGCGGTAATATTTGACAACATTCCTGGCGAGTTGGCCTCTACGTCTCCGTTTGACCTTCATATACATCAATAACGTAATATAACCTAACCTAAGCCAACCTAACATCTCGGCTGTAATAGTTGACAACATTCGTGGCGAGTTGGCCTCTACGTATCCGTGGGACCTTTATATACATCAATAACGTAATATAAGCTAGCCTAACACAATCTAACACCTCGGCGGTAATATTTGACAACATTCCTGGCGAGTTGGCCTCTACGTCTCCGTTTGGCCTTCATATACATCAATAACGTAATATAACCTAACCTAACCCAACCTATCATCTCGGCGGTAATATTTGACAACATTCCTGGCGAGTTGGCCTCTACGTCTCCGTGGGATCTTTATATACATCAATAACGTAATATAAGCTAACCTAACCCAATCTAACATCTCGGCGGTAATATTTGATAACATTCCTGGCGAGTTGGTATCTACGTCTCCGTTTGGCCTTCATATACATCAATAACGTAATATAACCTAACCTAACCCAACCTATCATCTCGGCGGTAATATTTGCCAACATTCCTGGCGAGTTGGCCTCTACGTCTCCGTGGGATCTTTATATACATCAATAACGTAATATAAGCTAACCTAACCCAATCTAACATCTCGGCGGTAATATTTGACAACATTCCTGGCGAGTTGGTATCTACGTCTACGTGGGACCTTCATATCCATCAATAACGTAATATAACCTAACCTAACCCAACCTAACATCTCGGCGGTAATATTTGACCACAGTCCTGTCTTGTTGGCCTCTACGTCTCCGTGGGACCTTCATATACATCAATAACGAAATATAACCTAACCTAAACCAACCTATCATCTCGGCGGTAATATTTGACAACATTCCTGGCGAGTTGGCATCTACGTCTCCGTGGGACCCTAAGATACATTTGTAACGTAATATAACCTAACCTAACCCAACCTAACATGTCGGCGGTAATATTTGACAACATTCCTGGCGAGTTGGCCTCTACGTCTCCGTTTGACCTTCATATACATCAATAACGTAATATAACCTAACCTAAGCCAACCTAACATCTCGGCTGTAATATTTGACAACATTCGTGGCGAGTTGGCCTCTACGTATCCGTGGGACCTTTATATACATCAATAACGTAATATAAGCTAACCTAACCCAATCTAAGATCTCGGCGGTAATATTTGACAACATTCCTGGCGAGTTGGTATCTACGTCTACGTGGGACCTTCATATCCATCAATAACGTAATATAACCTAACCTAACCCAACCTAACATCTCGGCGGTAATATTTGACCACATTCCTGGCGAGTTGGCCTCTACGTCTCCGTGGGACCCTTATATACATCAATAACGTAATATAACCTAACTTAACCCAACCTAACATCTCGGCGGTAGTATTTGACATCATTCCTGGCGAGTTGGTCTCTACGTCTCCGTTTGACCTTCATACACATCAATAACGTAATTTAACCTGACCTAACCCAACCTATCATCTCGGCGTTAATATTTGACATCATTCCTTGCGAGTTGGCCTCTACGTCTCCGTGGGACCTTTATATACATCAATAACATAATATAAGCTAGCCTAACCCAATCTAACATTTCGGCGGTAATATTTGACCACATTCCTGTCTTGTTGGCCTCTACGTCTCCGTGGGACCTTCATATACATCATTAACGAAATATAACCTAACCTAAACCAACCTATCATCTCGGCGATAATATTTGACAACATTCCTGGCGAGTTGGCCTCTACGTCTCCGTGGGACCTTTATATACATCAATAACGTAATATAAACTAGCCTAACTCGACCTAACATCTCGGCGGTAATATTTGACTTCATTCCTGGCGAGTTGGCATCTACGCCTCCCTGGGACCTTTATATAATTCAATAACGTAATATAACCTAACCTAACCCAACTTAACATCTCGGCGGTAGTATTTGACATCATTCCTGGCGAGTTGGCCTCTACGTCTCCGTTTGAACTTCATATACATCAATAACGTAATTTAACCTAACCTAACACAACCTATCATCTCGGCGGTAATATTAGACAACATTCGTGGCGAGTTGGCCTCTACGTCTCCGTGGGACCTTCATATACATCAACAACGAAATATAACCTAACCTAAACCAACCTATCATCTCGGCGATAATATTTGACAACATTCCTGGCGAGTTGGCCTCTACGTCTCCGTGGGACACTTAGATACATCTGTAAGGTAATATAACCTAACCTAACCCAACCTAACATCTCGGCGGTAATATTTGACAACATTCCTGGCGAGTTGGCATCTACGCCTCCCTGGGACCTTTATATAATTCAATAACGTAATATAACCTAACCTAACCCAACCTAACATATCGGCGGTAGTATTTGACATCATTCCTGGCGAGTTGGTCTCTACGTCTCCGTTTGACCTTCATACACATCAATAACGTAATTTAACCTGACCTAACCCAACCTATCATCTCGGCGTTAATATTTGACATCATTCCTTGCGAGTTGGCCTCTACGTCTCCGTGGGACCTTTATATACATCAATAACATAATATAAGCTAGGCTAACCCAATCTAACATTTCGGCGGTAATATTTGACCACATTCCTGTCTTGTTGGCCTCTACGTCTCCGTGGGACCTTCATATACATCAATAACGAAATATAACCTAACCTAAACCAACCTATCATCTCGGCGATAATATTTGACAACATTCCTGGCGAGTTGGCATCTACGTCTCCGTGAGACCCTAAGATACATCTGTAACGTAATATAACCTAACCTAACCCAACCTAACATCTCGGCGGTAATATTTGACAACATTCCTGGCGAGTTGGCCTCTACGTCTCCGTTTGACCTTCATATACATCAATAACGTAATTTAACCTAACCTAACACAACCTATCATCTCGGCGGTAATATTAGACAACATTCGTGGCGAGTTGGCCTCTACGTCTCCGTGGGACCTTCATATACATCAATAACGAAATATAACCTAACCTAAACCAACCTATCATCTCGGCGATAATATTTGACAACATTCGTGGCGAGTTGGCCTCTACGTATCCGTGGGACCTTTATATACATCAATAACGTAATATAAGCTAACCTAACCCAATCTAAGATCTCGGCGGTAATATTTGACAACATTCCTGGCGAGTTGGTATCTACGTCTACGTGGGACCTTCATATCCATCAATAACGTAATATAACCTAACCTAACCCAACCTAACATCTCGGCGGTAATATTTGACCACATTCCTGGCGAGTTGGCCTCTACGTCTCCGTGGGACCCTTATATACATCAATAACGTAATATAACCTAACTTAACCTAACCTAACATCTCGGCGGTAGTATTTGACATCATTCCTGGCGAGTTGGTCTCTACGTCTCCGTTTGACCTTCATACACATCAATAACGTAATTTAACCTGACCTAACCCAACCTATCATCTCGGCGTTAATATTTGACATCATTCCTTGCGAGTTGGCCTCTACGTCTCCGTGGGACCTTTATATACATCAATAACATAATATAAGCTAGCCTAACCCAATCTAACATTTCGGCGGTAATATTTGACCACATTCCTGTCTTGTTGGCCTCTACGTCTCCGTGGGACCTTCATATACATCATTAACGAAATATAACCTAACCTAAACCAACCTATCATCTCGGCGATAATATTTGACAACATTCCTGGCGAGTTGGCCTCTACGTCTCCGTGGGACCTTTATATACATCAATAACGTAATATAAACTAGCCTAACTCGACCTAACATCTCGGCGGTAATATTTGACTTCATTCCTGGCGAGTTGGCATCTACGCCTCCCTGGGACCTTTATATAATTCAATAACGTAATATAACCTAACCTAACCCAACTTAACATCTCGGCGGTAGTATTTGACATCATTCCTGGCGAGTTGGCCTCTACGTCTCCGTTTGAACTTCATATACATCAATAACGTAATTTAACCTAACCTAACACAACCTATCATCTCGGCGGTAATATTAGACAACATTCGTGGCGAGTTGGCCTCTACGTCTCCGTGGGACCTTCATATACATCAACAACGAAATATAACCTAACCTAAACCAACCTATCATCTCGGCGATAATATTTGACAACATTCCTGGCGAGTTGGCCTCTACGTCTCCGTGGGACACTTAGATACATCTGTAAGGTAATATAACCTAACCTAACCCAACCTAACATCTCGGCGGTAATATTTGACAACATTCCTGGCGAGTTGGCATCTACGCCTCCCTGGGACCTTTATATAATTCAATAACGTAATATAACCTAACCTAACCCAACCTAACATATCGGCGGTAGTATTTGACATCATTCCTGGCGAGTTGGTCTCTACGTCTCCGTTTGACCTTCATACACATCAATAACGTAATTTAACCTGACCTAACCCAACCTATCATCTCGGCGTTAATATTTGACATCATTCCTTGCGAGTTGGCCTCTACGTCTCCGTGGGACCTTTATATACATCAATAACATAATATAAGCTAGGCTAACCCAATCTAACATTTCGGCGGTAATATTTGACCACATTCCTGTCTTGTTGGCCTCTACGTCTCCGTGGGACCTTCATATACATCAATAACGAAATATAACCTAACCTAAACCAACCTATCATCTCGGCGATAATATTTGACAACATTCCTGGCGAGTTGGCATCTACGTCTCCGTGAGACCCTAAGATACATCTGTAACGTAATATAACCTAACCTAACCCAACCTAACATCTCGGCGGTAATATTTGACAACATTCCTGGCGAGTTGGCCTCTACGTCTCCGTTTGACCTTCATATACATCAATAACGTAATTTAACCTAACCTAACACAACCTATCATCTCGGCGGTAATATTAGACAACATTCGTGGCGAGTTGGCCTCTACGTCTCCGTGGGACCTTCATATACATCAATAACGAAATATAACCTAACCTAAACCAACCTATCATCTCGGCGATAATATTTGACAACATTCCTGGCGAGTTGGCCTCTACGTCTCCGTGGGACACTTAGATACATCTGTAAGGTAATATAACCTAACCTAACCCAACCTAACATCTCGGCGGTAATATTTGACAACATTCCTGGCGAGTTGGCATCTACGTCTCCGTGAGACCCTAAGATACATCTGTAACGTAATATAACCTAACCTAACCCAACCTAACATCTCGGCGGTAATATTTGACAACATTCCTGGCGAGTTGGCCTCTACGTCTCCGTTTGAACTTCATATACATCAATAACGTAATTTAACCTAACCTAACACAACCTATCATCTCGGCGGTAATATTAGACAACATTCGTGGCGAGTTGGCCTCTACGTCTCCGTGGGACCTTCATATACATCAATAACGAAATATAACCTAACCTGACCCAACCTATCATCTCGGCGATAATATTTGACAACATTCCTGGCGAGTTGGCCTCTACGTCTCCGTGGGACACTTAGATACATCTGTAAGGTAATATAACCTAACCTAACCCAACCTAATTATCTCGGCGGTAATATTTGACAACATTCCTGGCGAGTTGGCATCTACGTCTCCGTGAGACCCTAAGATACATCTGTAACGTAATATAACCTAACCTAACCCAACCTAACATCTCGGCGGTAATATTTGACAACATTCCTGGCGAGTTGGCCTCTACGTCTCCGTTTGAACTTCATATACATCAATAACGTAATTTAACCTAACCTAACACAACCTATCATCTCGGCGGTAATATTAGACAACATTCGTGGCGAGTTGGCCTCTACGTATCCGTGGGACCTTTATATACATCAATAACGTAATATAAGCTAGCCTAACACAATCTAACACCTCGGCGGTAATATTTGACAACATTCCTGGCGAGTTGGCCCCTACGTCTCCGTTTGGCCTTCATATACATCAATAACGTAATATAACCTAACTTAACCCAACCTAACATCTCGGCGGTAGTATTTGACATCATTCCTGGCGAGTTGGTCTCTACGTCTCCGTTTGACCTTCATACACATCAATAACGTAATTTAACCTAACCTAAGCCAACCTAACATCTCGGCTGTAATATTTGACAACATTCGTGGCGAGTTGGCCTCTACGTCTACGTGGGACCTTCATATCCATCAATAACGTAATATAACCTAACCTAACCCAACCTAACATCTCGGCGGTAATATTTGACCACATTCCTGGCGAGTTGGCCTCTACGTCTCCATGGGACCCTTATATACATCAATAACGTAATATAACCTAACTTAACCCAACCTAACATCTCGGCGGTAGTATTTGACATCATACCTGGCGAGTTGGTCTCCACGTCTCCGTTTGACCTTCATACACATCAATAACGTAATTTAACCTGACCTAACCCAACCTATCATCTCGGCGTTAATATTTGACATCATTCCTTGCGAGTTGGCCTTTACGTCTCCGTGGGACCTTTATATACATCAATAACATAATATAAGCTAGCCTAACCCAATCTAACATTTCGGCGGTAATATTTGACCACATTCCTGTCTTGTTGGCCTCTACGTCTCCGTGGGACCTTCATATACATCAATAACGAAATATAACCTAACCTAAACCAACCTATCATCTCGGCGATAATATTTGACAACATTCCTGGCGAGTTGGCCTCTACGTCTCCGTGGGACCTTTATATACATCAATAACGTAGTATAAACTAGCCTAACTCGACCTAACATCTCGGCGGTAATATTTGACTTCATTCCTGGCGAGTTGGCATCTACGCCTCCCTGGGACCTTTATATAATTCAATAACGTAATATAACCTAACCTAACCCAACCTAACATCTCGGCGGTAGTATTTGACATCATTCCTGGCGAGTTGGCCTCTACGTCTCCGTTTGAACTTCATATACATCAATAACGTAATTTAACCTAACCTAACACAACCTATCATCTCGGCGGTAATATTAGACAACATTCGTGGCGAGTTGGCCTCTACGTCTCCGTAGGACCTTCATATACATCAACAACGAATTATAACCTAACCTAAACCAACCTATCATCTCGGCGATAATATTTGACAACATTCCTGGCGAGTTGGCCTCTACGTCTCCGTGGGACACTTAGATACATCTGTAAGGTAATATAACCTAACCTAACCCAACCTAACATCTCGGCGGTAATATTTGACAACATTCCTGGCGAGTTGGCCTCTACGTCTCCGTTTGACCTTCATATACATCAATAACGTAATATAACCTAACCTAAGCCAACCTAACATCTCGGCTGTAATATTTGACAACATTCGTGGCGAGTTGGCCTCTACGTATCCGTGGGACCTTTATATACATCAATAACGTAATATAAGCTAGCCTAACACAATCTAACACCTCGGCGGTAATATTTGACAACATTCCTGGCGAGTTGGCCTCTACGTCTCCGTTTGGCCTTCATATACATCAATAACGTAATATAACCTAACCTAACCCAACCTATCATCTCGGCGGTAATATTTGACAACATTCCTGGCGAGTTGGCCTCTACGTCTCCGTGGGATCTTTATATACATCAATAACGTAATATAAGCTAACCTAACCCAATCTAACATCTCGGCGGTAATATTTGACAACATTCCTGGCGAGTTGGTATCTACGTCTACGTGGGACCTTCATATCCATCAATAACGTAATATAACCTAACCTAACCCAACCTAACATCTCGGCGGTAATATTTGACCACATTCCTGTCTTGTTGGCCTCTACGTCTCCGTGGGACCTTCATATACATCAATAACGAAATATAACCTAACCTAAACCAACCTATCATCTCGGCGATAATATTTGACAACATTCCTGGCGAGTTGGCCTCTACGTCTCCGTGGGACACTTAGATACATCTGTAAGGTAATATAACCTAACCTAACCCAACCTAACATCTCGGCGGTAGTATTTGACATCATTCCTGGCGAGTTGGTCTCTACGTCTCCGTTTGACCTTCATACACATCAATAACGTAATTTAACCTAACCTAAGCCAACCTAACATCTCGGCTGTAATATTTGACAACATTCGTGGCGAGTTGGCCTCTACGTCTACGTGGGACCTTCATATCCATCAATAACGTAATATAACCTAACCTAACCCAACCTAACATCTCGGCGGTAATATTTGACCACATTCCTGGCGAGTTGGCCTCTACGTCTCCATGGGACCCTTATATACATCAATAACGTAATATAACCTAACTTAACCCAACCTAACATCTCGGCGGTAGTATTTGACATCATACCTGGCGAGTTGGTCTCCACGTCTCCGTTTGACCTTCATACACATCAATAACGTAATTTAACCTGACCTAACCCAACCTATCATCTCGGCGTTAATATTTGACATCATTCCTTGCGAGTTGGCCTTTACGTCTCCGTGGGACCTTTATATACATCAATAACATAATATAAGCTAGCCTAACCCAATCTAACATTTCGGCGGTAATATTTGACCACATTCCTGTCTTGTTGGCCTCTACGTCTCCGTGGGACCTTCATATACATCAATAACGAAATATAACCTAACCTAAACCAACCTATCATCTCGGCGATAATATTTGACAACATTCCTGGCGAGTTGGCCTCTACGTCTCCGTGGGACCTTTATATACATCAATAACGTAGTATAAACTAGCCTAACTCGACCTAACATCTCGGCGGTAATATTTGACTTCATTCCTGGCGAGTTGGCATCTACGCCTCCCTGGGACCTTTATATAATTCAATAACGTAATATAACCTAACCTAACCCAACCTAACATCTCGGCGGTAGTATTTGACATCATTCCTGGCGAGTTGGCCTCTACGTCTCCGTTTGAACTTCATATACATCAATAACGTAATTTAACCTAACCTAACACAACCTATCATCTCGGCGGTAATATTAGACAACATTCGTGGCGAGTTGGCCTCTACGTCTCCGTAGGACCTTCATATACATCAACAACGAATTATAACCTAACCTAAACCAACCTATCATCTCGGCGATAATATTTGACAACATTCCTGGCGAGTTGGCCTCTACGTCTCCGTGGGACACTTAGATACATCTGTAAGGTAATATAACCTAACCTAACCCAACCTAACATCTCGGCGGTAATATTTGACAACATTCCTGGCGAGTTGGCCTCTACGTCTCCGTTTGACCTTCATATACATCAATAACGTAATATAACCTAACCTAAGCCAACCTAACATCTCGGCTGTAATATTTGACAACATTCGTGGCGAGTTGGCCTCTACGTATCCGTGGGACCTTTATATACATCAATAACGTAATATAAGCTAGCCTAACACAATCTAACACCTCGGCGGTAATATTTGACAACATTCCTGGCGAGTTGGCCTCTACGTCTCCGTTTGGCCTTCATATACATCAATAACGTAATATAACCTAACCTAACCCAACCTATCATCTCGGCGGTAATATTTGACAACATTCCTGGCGAGTTGGCCTCTACGTCTCCGTGGGATCTTTATATACATCAATAACGTAATATAAGCTAACCTAACCCAATCTAACATCTCGGCGGTAATATTTGACAACATTCCTGGCGAGTTGGTATCTACGTCTACGTGGGACCTTCATATCCATCAATAACGTAATATAACCTAACCTAACCCAACCTAACATCTCGGCGGTAATATTTGACCACATTCCTGTCTTGTTGGCCTCTACGTCTCCGTGGGACCTTCATATACATCAATAACGAAATATAACCTAACCTAAACCAACCTATCATCTCGGCGATAATATTTGACAACATTCCTGGCGAGTTGGCCTCTACGTCTCCGTGGGACTTTCATATACATCAATAACGAAATATAACCTAACCTAAACCAACCTATCATCTCGGCGATAATATTTGACAACATTCCTGGCGAGTTGGCCTCTACGTCTCCGTGGGACACTTAGATACATCTGTAAGGTAATATAACCTAACCTAACCCAACCTAACATCTCGGCGGTAATATTTGACAACATTCCTGGCGAGTTGGCATCTACGTCTCCGTGAGACCCTAAGATACATCTGTAACGTAATATAACCTAACCTAACTCAACCTAACATCTCGGCGGTAATATTTGACAACATTCCTGGCGAGTTGGCCTCTACGTCTCCGTTTGACCTTCATATACATCAATAACGTAATATAGCCTAACCTAAGCCAACCTAACATCTCGGCTGTAATATTTGACAACATTCGTGGCGAGTTGGCCTCTACGTCTCCGTGGGACCTTTATATACATCAATAACGTAATATAAACTAGCCTAACTCGACCTAACATCTCGGCGGTAATATTTGACTTCATTCCTGGCGAGTTGGCATCTACGCCTCCCTGGGACCTTTATATAATTCAATAACGTAATATAACCTAACCTAACCCAACCTAACATCTCGGCGGTAGTATTTGACATCATTCCTGGCGAGTTGGCCTCTACGTCTCCGTTTGAACTTCATATACATCAATAACGTAATTTAACCTAACCTAACACAACCTATCATCTCGGCGGTAATATTAGACAACATTCGTGGCGAGTTGGCCTCTACGTCTCCGTGGGACCTTCATATACATCAATAACGAAATATAACCTAACCTAAACCAACCTATCATCTCGGCGATAATATTTGACAACATTCCTGGCGAGTTGGCCTCTACGTCTCCGTGGGACACTTAGATACATCTGTAAGGTAGTATAACCTAACCTAACCCAACCTAACATCTCGGCGGTAATATTTGACAACATTCCTGGCGAGTTGGCATCTACGTCTCCGTGAGACCCTAAGATACATCTGTAACGTAATATAACCTAACCTAACCCAACCTAACATCTCGGCGGTAATATTTGACAACATTCCTGGCGAGTTGGCCTCTACGTCTCCGTTTGACCTTCATATACATCAATAACGTAATATAACCTAACCTAAGCCAACCTAACATCTCGGCTGTAATATTTGACAACATTCGTGGCGAGTTGGCCTCTACGTATCCGTGGGACCTTTATATACATCAATAACGTAATATAAGCTAGCCTAACACAATCTAACACCTCGGCGGTAATATTTGACAACATTCCTGGCGAGTTGGCCTCTACGTCTCCGTTTGGCCTTCATATACATCAATAACGTAATATAACCTAACCTAACCCAACCTATCATCTCGGCGGTAATATTTGACAACATTCCTGGCGAGTTGGCCTCTACGTCTCCGTGGGATCTTTATATACATCAATAACGTAATATAAGCTAACCTAACCCAATCTAACATCTCGGCGGTAATATTTGACAACATTCCTGGCGAGTTGGTATCTACGTCTACGTGGGACCTTCATATCCATCAATAACGTAATATAACCTAACCTAACCCAACCTAACATCTCGGCGGTAATATTTGACCACATTCCTGTCTTGTTGGCCTCTACGTCTCCGTGGGACCTTCATATACATCAATAACGAAATATAACCTAACCTAAACCAACCTATCATCTCGGCGATAATATTTGACAACATTCCTGGCGAGTTGGCCTCTACGTCTCCGTGGGACACTTAGATACATCTGTAAGGTAATATAACCTAACCTAACCCAACCTAACATCTCGGCGGTAATATTTGACAACATTCCTGGCGAGTTGGCATCTACGTCTCCGTGGGACCCTAAGATACATTTGTAACGTAATATAACCTAACCTAACCCAACCTATCATCTCGGCGTTAATATTTGACATCATTCCTTGCGAGTTGGCCTCTACGTCTCCGTGGGACCTTTATATACATCAATAACATAATATAAGCTAGCCTAACCCAATCTAACATTTCGGCGGTAATATTTAACCACATTCCTGTCTTGTTGGCCTCTACGTCTCCGTGGGACCTTCATATACATCAATAACGAAATATAACCTAACCTAAACCAACCTATCATCTCGGCGATAATATTTGACAACATTCCTGGCGAGTTGGCCTCTACGTCTCCGTGGGACACTTAGATACATCTGTAAGGTAATATAACCTAACCTAACCCAACCTAACATCTCGGCGGTAATATTTGACAACATTCCTGGCGAGTTGGCATCTACGTCTCCGTGAGACCCTAAGATACATCTGTAACGTAATATAACCTAACCTAACCCAACCTAACATCTCGGCGGTAATATTTGACAACATTCCTGGCGAGTTGGCCTCTACGTCTCCGTTTGACCTTCATATACATCAATAACGTAATATAACCTAACCTAAGCCAACCTAACATCTCGGCGGTAATATTTGACAACATTCCTGGCGAGTTGGCCTCTGCGTCTCTGAGGGACCTTTATATACATCAATAACGTAATATAAACTAGCCTAAATCAACCTAACATCTCGGCGGTAATATTTGACAACATTTCTGGCGAGTTGGCATCTACGCCTCCCTGGGACCTTTATATAATTCAATAACGTAATATAACCTAACCTAACCCAACCTAACATATCGGCGGTAGTATTTGACATCATTCCTGGCGAGTTGGCCTCTACGTCTCCGTTTGAACTTCATATACATCAATAACGTAATTTAACCTAACCTAACACAACCTATCATCTCGGCGGTAATATTAGACAACATTCGTGGCGAGTTGGCCTCTACGTCTCCGTGGGACCTTCATATATATCAATAACGAAATATAACCTAACCTAAACCAACCTATCATCTCGGCGATAATATTTGACAACATTCCTGGCGAGTTGGCCTCTACGTCTCCGTGGGACCTTTATATACATCAATAACGTAATATAAACTAGCCTAACTCGACCTAACATCTCGGCGGTAATATTTGACTTCATTCCTGGCGAGTTGGCATCTACGCCTCCCTGGGACCTTTATATAATTCAATAACGTAATATAACCTAACCTAACCCAACCTAACATCTCGACGGTAGTATTTGACATCATTCCTGTCGAGTTGGCCTCTACGTCTCCGTTTGAACTTCATATACATCAATAACGTAATTTAACCTAACCTAACACAACCTATCATCTCGGCGGTAATATTAGACAACATTCGTGGCGAGTTGGCCTCTACGTCTCCGTGGGACCTTCATATACATCAATAACGAAATATAACCTAACCTAAACCAACCTATCATCTCGGCGATAATATTTGACAACATTCCTGTCGAGTTGGCCTCTACGTCTCCGTGGGACACTTAGATACATCTGTAAGGTAGTATAACCTAACCTAACCCAACCTAACATCTCGGCGGTAATATTTGACAACATTCCTGGCGAGTTGGCATCTACGTCTCCGTGAGACCCTAAGATACATCTGTAACGTAATATAACCTAACCTAACCCAACCTAACATCTCGGCGGTAATATTTGACAACATTCCTGGCGAGTTGGCCTCTACGTCTCCGTTTGACCTTCATATACATCAATAACGTAATATAACCTAACCTAAGCCAACCTAACATCTCGGCTGTAATATTTGACAACATTCGTGGCGAGTTGGCCTCTACGTATCCGTGGGACCTTTATATACATCAATAACGTAATATAAGCTAGCCTAACACAATCTAACACCTCGGCGGTAATATTTGACAACATTCCTGGCGAGTTGGCATCTACGCCTCCCTGGGACCTTTATATAATTCAATAACGTAATATAACCTAACCTAACCCAACCTAACATATCGGCGGTAGTATTTGACATCATTCCTGGCGAGTTGGCCTCTACGTCTCCGTTTGAACTTCATATACATCAATAACGTAATTTAACCTAACCTAACACAACCTATCATCTCGGCGGTAATATTAGACAACATTCGTGGCGAGTTGGCCTCTACGTCTCCGTGGGACCTTCATATATATCAATAACGAAATATAACCTAACCTAAACCAACCTATCATCTCGGCGATAATATTTGACAACATTCCTGGCGAGTTGGCCTCTACGTCTCCGTGGGACACTTAGATACATCTGTAAGGTAATATAACCTAACCTAACCCAACCTAACATCTCAGCGGTAATATTTGACAACATTCCTGGCGAGTTGGCATCTACGTCTCCGTGGGACCCTAAGATACATTTGTAACGTAATATAACCTAACCTAACCCAACCTAACATGTCGGCGATAATATTTGACAACATTCCTGGCGAGTTGGCCTCTACGTCTCCGTTTGACCTTCATATACATCAATAACGTAATATAACCTAACCTAAGCCAACCTAACATCTCGGCGGTAATATTTGACAACATTCCTGGCGAGTTGGCCTCTGCGTCTCTGAGGGACCTTTATATACATCAATAACGTAATATAAACTAGCCTAAATCAACCTAACATCTCGGCGGTAATATTTGACAACATTCCTGGCGAGTTGGCATCTACGCCTCCCTGGGACCTTTATATAATTCAATAACGTAATATAACCTAACCTAACCCAACCTAACATATCGGCGGTAGTATTTGACATCATTCCTGGCGAGTTGGCCTCTACGTCTCCGTTTGAACTTCATATACATCAATAACGTAATTTAACCTAACCTAACACAACCTATCATCTCGGCGATAATATTTGACAACATTCCTGGCGAGTTGGCCTCTACGTCTCCGTGGGACACTTAGATACATCTGTAAGGTAATATAACCTAACCTAACCCAACCTAACATCTCGGCGGTAATATTTGACAACATTCCTGGCGAGTTGGCATCTACGTCTCCGTGGGACCCTAAGATACATTTGTAACGTAATATAACCTAACCTAACCCAACCTAACATGTCGGCGGTAATATTTGACAACATTCCTGGCGAGTTGGCCTCTACGTCTCCGCTTGACCTTCATATACATCACTAACGTAATATAACCTAACCTAAGCCAACCTAACATCTCGGCGGTAATATTTGACAACATTCCTGGCGAGTTGGCCTCTACGTCTCCGTTTGACCTTCATATACATCAATAACGTAATATAACCTAACCTAAGCCAACCTAACATCTCGGCGGTAATATTTGACAACATTCCTGGCGAGTAGGCCTCTACGTCTCTGTGGGACCTTTATATAATTCAATAACGTAATATAAACTGGCCTAACTCAACCTAACATCTCGGCGGTAATATTTGACAACATTCCTGATGAGTTGGCATCTACGCCTCCCTGGGACCTTTATATAATTCAATAACGTAATATAACCTAACCTAACCCAATCTAACATTTCGGCGGTAATATTTGACCACATTCCTGTCTTGTTGGTCTCTACGTCTCCGTGGGACCTTCATATACATCAATAACGAAATATAACCTAACCTAACCCAACCTAACATCTCGGCGGTAATATTTGACCACATTCCTGGCGAGTTGGCCTCTACGTCTCCGTGGGACCTTTATATACATCAATAACGTAATATAAGCTAGCCTAACCCAATCTAACACCTCGGCGGTAATATTTGACAACATTCCTGGCGAGTTGGCCTCTACGTCTCCGTTTGACCTTCATATACATCAATAACGTAATATATGCTAACCTAACCCAACCTAACATCTCGGCGGTAATATTTGACAACATTCCTGGCGAGTAGGCCTCTACGTCTCTGTGGGACCTTTATATACATCAATAACGTTATATAAACTGGCCTAACTCAACCTAACATCTCGGCGGTAATATTTGACAACATTCCTGATGAGTTGGCATCTACGCCTCCCTGGGACCTTTATATAATTCAATAACGTAATATAACCTAACCTAACCCAATCTAACATTTCGGCGGTAATATTTGACCACATTCCTGTCTTGTTGGCCTCTACGTCTACGTGGGACCTTCATATCCATCAATAACGTAATATAACCTAACCTAACCCAACCTATCATCTCGGCGGTAATATTTGACAACATTCCTGGCGATTTGGCCTCTACGTCTCCGTTTGGCCTTCATATACATCAATAACGTAATATAACCTAACCTAACCCAACCTATCATCTCGGCGGTAATATTTGACAACATTCCTGGCGAGTTGGCCTCTACGTCTCCATGGGATCTTTATATACATCAATAACGTAATATAAGCTAACCTAACCCAATCTAACATCTCGGCGGTAATATTTGACAACATTCCTGGCGAGTTGGTATCTACGTCTACGTGGGACCTTCATATCCATCAATAACGTAATATAACCTAACCTAACCCAACCTAACATCTCGGCGGTAATATTTGACCACATTCCTGTCTTGTTGGCCTCTACGTCTCCGTGGGACCTTCATATACATCAATAACGAAATATAACCTAACCTAAACCAACCTATCATCTCGGCGATAATATTTGACAACATTCCTGGCGAGTTGGCCTCTACGTCTCCGTGGGACACTTAGATACATCTGTAAGGTAATATAACCTAACCTAACCCAACCTAACATCTCGGCGGTAATATTTGACAACATTCCTGGCGAGTTGGCATCTACGTCTCCGTGGGACCCTAAGATACATTTGTAACGTAATATAACCTAACCTAACCCAACCTATCATCTCGGCGTTAATATTTGACATCATTCCTTGCGAGTTGGCCTCTACGTCTCCGTGGGACCTTTATATACATCAATAACATAATATAAGCTAGCCTAACCCAATCTAACATTTCGGCGGTAATATTTGACCACATTCCTGTCTTGTTGGCCTCTACGTCTCCGTGGGACCTTCATATACATCAATAACGAAATATAACCTAACCTAAACCAACCTATCATCTCGGCGATAATATTTGACAACATTCCTGGCGAGTTGGCCTCTACGTCTCCGTGGGACACTTAGATACATCTGTAAGGTAATATAACCTAACCTAACCCAACCTAACATCTCGGCGGTAATATTTGACAACATTCCTGGCGAGTTGGCATCTACGTCTCCGTGAGACCCTAAGATACATCTGTAACGTAATATAACCTAACCTAACCCAACCTAACATCTCGGCGGTAATATTTGACAACATTCCTGGCGAGTTGGCCTCTACGTCTCCGTTTGACCTTCATATACATCAATAACGTAATATAACCTAACCTAAGCCAACCTAACATCTCGGCGGTAATATTTGACAACATTCCTGGCGAGTTGGCCTCTACGTCTCCGTTTGACCTTCATATACATCAATAACGTAATATAACCTAACCTAAGCCAACCTAATATCTCGGCGGTAATATTTGACAACATTCCTGGCGAGTAGGCCTCTACGTCTCTGTGGGACCTTTATATAATTCAATAACGTAATATAAACTGGCCTAACTCAACCTAACATCTCGGCGGTAATATTTGACAACATTCCTGATGAGTTGGCATCTACGCCTCCCTGGGACCTTTATATAATTCAATAACGTAATATAACCTAACCTAACCCAATCTAACATTTCGGCGGTAATATTTGACCACATTCCTGTCTTGTTGGTCTCTACGTCTCCGTGGGACCTTCATATACATCAATAACGAAATATAACCTAACCTAACCCAACCTAACATCTCGGCGGTAATATTTGACCACATTCCTGGCGAGTTGGCCTCTACGTCTCCGTTGGACCTTTATATACATCAATAACGTAATATAAGCTAGCCTAACCCAATCTAACACCTCGGCGGTAATATTTGACAACATTCCTGGCGAGTTGGCCTCTACGTCTCCGTTTGACCTTCATATACATCAATAACGTAATATATGCTAACCTAACCCAACCTAACATCTCGGCGGTAATATTTGACAACATTCCTGGCGAGTAGGCCTCTACGCCTCTGTGGGACCTTTATATACATCAATAACGTTATATAAACTGGCCTAACTCAACCTAACATCTCGGCGGTAATATTTGACAACATTCCTGATGAGTTGGCATCTACGCCTCCCTGGGACCTTTATATAATTCAATAACGTAATATAACCTAACCTAACCCAATCTAACATTTCGGCGGTAATATTTGACCACATTCCTGTCTTGTTGGCCTCTACGTCTACGTGGGACCTTCATATCCATCAATAACGTAATATAACCTAACCTAACCCAAACTAACATATCGGCGGTAGTATTTGACATCATTCCTGGCGAGTTGGCCTCTACGTCTCCGTTTGAACTTCATATACATCAATAACGTAATTTAACCTAACCTAACACAACCTATCATCTCGGCGGTAATATTAGACAACATTCGTGGCGAGTTGGCCTCTACGTCTCCGTGGGACCTTCATATATATCAATAACGAAATATAACCTAACCTAAACCAACCTATCATCTCGACGATAATATTTGACAACATTCCTGGCGAGTTGGCCTCTACGTCTCCGTTTGACCTTCATATACATCAATAACGTAATATAACCTAACCTAAGCCAACCTAACATCTCGGCGGTAATATTTGACAACATTCCTGGCGAGTTGGCCTCTGCGTCTCTAAGGGACCTTTATATACATCAATAACGTAATATAAACTAGCCTAAATCAACCTAACATCTCGGCGGTAATATTTGACAACATTCCTGGCGAGTTGGCATCTACGCCTCCCTGGGACCTTTATATAATTCAATAACGTAATATAACCTAACCTAACCCAACCTAACATATCGGCGGTAGTATTTGACATCATTCCTGGCGAGTTGGCCTCTACGTCTCCGTTTGAACTTCATATACATCAATAACGTAATTTAACCTAACCTAACACAACCTATCATCTCGGCGGTAATATTAGACAACATTCGTGGCGAGTTGGCCTCTACGTCTCCGTGGGACCTTCATATATATCAATAACGAAATATAACCTAACCTAAACCAACCTATCATCTCGGCGATAATATTTGACAACATTCCTGGCGAGTTGGCCTCTACGTCTCCGTGGGACCTTTATATACATCAATAACGTAATATAAACTAGCCTAACTCGACCTAACATCTCGGCGGTAATATTTGACTTCATTCCTGGCGAGTTGGCATCTACGCCTCCCTGGGACCTTTATATAATTCAATAACGTAATATAACCTAACCTAACCCAACCTAACATCTCGGCGGTAGTATTTGACATCATTCCTGGCGAGTTGGCCTCTACGTCTCCGTTTGAACTTCATATACATCAATAACGTAATTTAACCTAACCTAACACAACCTATCATCTCGGCGGTAATATTAGACAACATTCCTGGCGAGTTGGCCTCTACGTCTCCGTGGGACACTTAGATACATCTGTAAGGTAATATAACCCAACCTAACATCTCGGCGGTAATATTTGACAACATTCCTGGCGATTTGGCTTCTCCGTCTCCGTGGGACCCTTATATACATCAATAACGTAATATAACCTAACCTAACCCAACCTAACATATCGGCGGTAGTATTTGACATCATTCCTGGCGAGTTGGCCTCTACGTCTCCGTTTGAACTTCATATACATCAATAACGTAATTTAACCTAACCTAACACAACCTATCATCTCGGCGGTAATATTAGACAACATTCGTGGCGAGTTGGCCTCTACGTCTCCGTGGGACCTTCATATATATCAATAACGAAATATAACCTAACCTAAACCAACCTATCATCTCGGCGATAATATTTGACAACATTCCTGGCGAGTTGGCCTCTACGTCTCCGTGGGACCTTTATATACATCAATAACGTAATATAAACTAGCCTAACTCGACCTAACATCTCGGCGGTAATATTTGACTTCATTCCTGGCGAGTTGGCATCTACGCCTCCCTGGGACCTTTATATAATTCAATAACGTAATATAACCTAGCCTAACCCAACCTAACATCTCGGCGGTAATATTTGACCACATTCCTGGCGAGTTGGCCTCTACGTCTCCGTGGGACCTTCATATACATCAATAACGAAATATAACCTAACCTAAACCAACCTATCATCTCGGCGATAATATTTGACAACATTCCTGGCGAGTTGGCCTCTACGTCTCCGTGGGACACTTAGATACATCTGTAAGGTAATATAACCTAACCTAACCCAACCTAACATCTCGGCGGTAATATTTGACAACATTCCTGGCGAGTTGGCATCTACGTCTCCGTGGGACCCTAAGATACATTTGTAACGTAATATAACCTAACCTAACCCAACCTAACATGTCGGCGGTAATATTTGACAACATTCCTGGCGAGTTGGCCTCTACGTCTCCGCTTGACCTTCATATACATCACTAACGTAATATAACCTAACCTAAGCCAACCTAACATCTCGGCGGTAATATTTGACAACATTCCTGGCGAGTTGGCCTCTACGTCTCCGTTTGACCTTCATATACATCAATAACGTAATATAACCTAACCTAAGCCAACCTAACATCTCGGCGGTAATATTTGACAACATTCCTGGCGAGTAGGCCTCTACGTCTCTGTGGGACCTTTATATAATTCAATAACGTAATATAAACTGGCCTAACTCAACCTAACATCTCGGCGGTAATATTTGACAACATTCCTGATGAGTTGGCATCTACGCCTCCCTGGGACCTTTATATAATTCAATAACGTAATATAACCTAACCTAACCCAATCTAACATTTCGGCGGTAATATTTGACCACATTCCTGTCTTGTTGGTCTCTACGTCTCCGTGGGACCTTCATATACATCAATAACGAAATATAACCTAACCTAACCCAACCTAACATCTCGGCGGTAATATTTGACCACATTCCTGGCGAGTTGGCCTCTACGTCTCCGTGGGACCTTTATATACATCAATAACGTAATATAAGCTAGCCTAACCCAATCTAACACCTCGGCGGTAATATTTGACAACATTCCTGGCGAGTTGGCCTCTACGTCTCCGTTTGACCTTCATATACATCAATAACGTAATATATGCTAACCTAACCCAACCTAACATCTCGGCGGTAATATTTGACAACATTCCTGGCGAGTAGGCCTCTACGTCTCTGTGGGACCTTTATATACATCAATAACGTTATATAAACTGGCCTAACTCAACCTAACATCTCGGCGGTAATATTTGACAACATTCCTGATGAGTTGGCATCTACGCCTCCCTGGGACCTTTATATAATTCAATAACGTAATATAACCTAACCTAACCCAATCTAACATTTCGGCGGTAATATTTGACCACATTCCTGTCTTGTTGGCCTCTACGTCTACGTGGGACCTTCATATCCATCAATAACGTAATATAACCTAACCTAACCCAACCTATCATCTCGGCGGTAATATTTGACAACATTCCTGGCGAGTTGGTATCTACGTCTACGTGGGACCTTCATATCCATCAATAACGTTATATAAACTGGCCTAACTCAACCTAACATCTCGGCGGTAATATTTGACAACATTCCTGATGAGTTGGCATCTACGCCTCCCTGGGACCTTTATATAATTCAATAACGTAATATAACCTAACCTAACCCAATCTAACATTTCGGCGGTAATATTTGACCACATTCCTGTCTTGTTGGCCTCTACGTCTACGTGGGACCTTCATATCCATCAATAACGTAATATAACCTAACCTAACCCAACCTATCATCTCGGCGGTAATATTTGACAACATTCCTGGCGATTTGGCCTCTACGTCTCCGTTTGGCCTTCATATACATCAATAACGTAATATAACCTAACCTAACCCAACCTATCATCTCGGCGGTAATATTTGACAACATTCCTGGCGAGTTGGCCTCTACGTCTCCATGGGATCTTTATATACATCAATAACGTAATATAAGCTAACCTAACCCAATCTAACATCTCGGCGGTAATATTTGACAACATTCCTGGCGAGTTGGTATCTACGTCTACGTGGGACCTTCATATCCATCAATAACGTAATATAACCTAACCTAACCCAACCTAACATCTCGGCGGTAATATTTGACCACATTCCTGTCTTGTTGGCCTCTACGTCTCCGTGGGACCTTCATATACATCAATAACGTAATATAACGTAACCTAACCCAACCTATCATCTCGGCGGTAATATTTGACAACATTCCTGGCGAGTTGGCATGTACGTCTCCCTAGAACCTTTATATACATCATTAACGTAATATAACCTAACCTAACCCAACCCAACATTTCGGCGGTAATATTTGACAACATTCCTGGCGAGTTGGCATCTACGTCTCCGTGGGACCCTAAGATACATTTGTAACGTAATATAACCTAACCTAACCCAACCTATCATCTCGGCGTTAATATTTGACATCATTCCTTGCGAGTTGGCCTCTACGTCTCCGTGGGACCTTTATATACATCAATAACATAATATAAGCTAGCCTAACCCAATCTAACATTTCGGCGGTAATATTTGACCACATTCCTGTCTTGTTGGCCTCTACGTCTCCGTGGGACCTTCATATACATCAATAACGAAATATAACCTAACCTAAACCAACCTATCATCTCGGCGATAATATTTGACAACATTCCTGGCGAGTTGGCCTCTACGTCTCCGTGGGACACTTAGATACATCTGTAAGGTAATATAACCTAACCTAACCCAACCTAACATCTCGGCGGTAATATTTGACAACATTCCTGGCGAGTTGGCATCTACGTCTCCGTGAGACCCTAAGATACATCTGTAACGTAATATAACCTAACCTAACCCAACCTAACATCTCGGCGGTAATATTTGACAACATTCCTGGCGAGTTGGCCTCTACGTCTCCGTTTGACCTTCATATACATCAATAACGTAATATAACCTAACCTAAGCCAACCTAACATCTCGGCTGTAATATTTGACAACATTCGTGGCGAGTTGGCCTCTACGTATCCGTGGGAACTTTATATACATCAATAACGTAATATAAGCTAGCCTAACACAATCTAACACCTCGGCGGTAATATTTGACAACATTCCTGGCGAGTTGGCATCTACGCCTCCCTGGGACCTTTATATAATTCAATAACGTAATATAACCTAACCTAACCCAACCTAACATATCGGCGGTAGTATTTGACATCATTCCTGGCGAGTTGGCCTCTACGTCTCCGTTTGAACTTCATATACATCAATAACGTAATTTAACCTAACCTAACACAACCTATCATCTCGGCGGTAATATTAGACAACATTCGTGGCGAGTTGGCCTCTACGTCTCCGTGGGACCTTCATATATATCAATAACGAAATATAACCTAACCTAAACCAACCTATCATCTCGACGATAATATTTGACAACATTCCTGGCGAGTTGGCCTCTACGTCTCCGTGGGACACTTAGATACATCTGTAAGGTAATATAACCTAACCTAACCCAACCTAACATCTCGGCGGTAATATTTGACATCATTCCTGGCGAGTTGGCCTCTACGTCTCCGTTTGACCTTCATATACATCAATAACGTAATATAACCTAACCTAAGCCAACCTAACATCTCGGCTGTAATATTTGACAACATTCGTGGCGAGTTGGCCTCTACGTATCCGTGGGACCTTTATATACATCAATAACGTAATATAAGCTAGCCTAACACAATCTAACACCTCGGCGGTAATATTTGACAACATTCCTGGCGAGTTGGCATCTACGCCTCCCTGGGACCTTTATATAATTCAATAACGTAATATAACCTAACCTAACCCAACCTAACATATCGGCGGTAGTATTTGACATCATTCCTGGCGAGTTGGCCTCTACGTCTCCGTTTGAACTTCATATACATCAATAACGTAATTTAACCTAACCTAACACAACCTATCATCTCGGCGGTAATATTAGACAACATTCGTGGCGAGTTGGCCTCTACGTCTCCGTGGGACCTTCATATATATCAATAACGAAATATAACCTAACCTAAACCAACCTATCATCTCGGCGATAATATTTGACAACATTCCTGGCGAGTTGGCCTCTACGTCTCCGTGGGACACTTAGATACATCTGTAAGGTAATATAACCTAACCTAACCCAACCTAACATCTCGGCGGTAATATTTGACAACATTCCTGGCGAGTTGGCATCTACGTCTCCGTGGGACCCTAAGATACAATTGTAAAGTAATATAACCTAACCTAACCCAACCTAACATGTCGGCGGTAATATTTGACAACATTCCTGGCGAGTTGGCCTCTACGTCTCCGTTTGACCTTCATATACATCAATAACGTAATATAACCTAACCTAAGCCAACCTAACATCTCGGCGGTAATATTTGACAACATTCCTGGCGAGTTGGCCTCTGCGTCTCTAAGGGACCTTTATATACATCAATAACGTAATATAAACTAGCCTAAATCAACCTAACATCTCGGCGGTAATATTTGACAACATTCCTGGCGAGTTGGCATCTACGCCTCCCTGGGACCTTTATATAATTCAATAACGTAATATAACCTAACCTAACCCAACCTAACATATCGGCGGTAGTATTTGACATCATTCCTGGCGAGTTGGCCTCTACGTCTCCGTTTGAACTTCATATACATCAATAACGTAATTTAACCTAACCTAACACAACCTATCATCTCGGCGGTAATATTAGACAACATTCGTGGCGAGTTGGCCTCTACGTCTCCGTGGGACCTTCATATATATCAATAACGAAATATAACCTAACCTAAACCAACCTATCATCTCGGCGATAATATTTGACAACATTCCTGGCGAGTTGGCTTCTACGTCTCCGTGGGACCTTTATATACATCAATAACGTAATATAAACTAGCCTAACTCGACCTAACATCTCGGCGGTAATATTTGACTTCATTCCTGGCGAGTTGGCATCTACGCCTCCCTGGGACCTTTATATAATTCAATAACGTAATATAACCTAACCTAACCCAACCTAACATCTCGGCGGTAGTATTTGACATCATTCCTGGCGAGTTGGCCTCTACGTCTCCGTTTGAACTTCATATACATCAATAACGTAATTTAACCTAACCTAACACAACCTATCATCTCGGCGGTAATATTAGACAACATTCCTGGCGAGTTGGCCTCTACGTCTCCGTGGGACACTTAGATACATCTGTAAGGTAATATAACCTAACCTAACCCAACCTAACATCTCGGCGGTAATATTTAACAACATTCCTGGCGAGTTGGCATCTACGTCTCCGTGGGACCCTAAGATACATTTGTAACGTAATATAACCTAACCTAACCCAACCTAACATGTCGGCGGTAATATTTGACAACATTCCTGGCGAGTTGGCCTCTACGTCTCCGTTTGACCTTCATATACATCAATAACGTAATAAAACCTAACCTAAGCCAACCTAACATCTCGGCGGTAATATTTGACAACATTCCTGGCGAGTTGGCCTCTACGTCTCCGTTTGACCTTCATATACATCAATAACGTAATATAACCTAACCTAAGCCAACCTAACATCTCGGCGGTAATATTTGACAACATTCCAGGCGAGTAGGCCTCTACGTCTCTGTGGGACCTTTATATAATTCAATAACGTAATATAAACTGGCCTAACTCAACCTAACATCTCGGCGGTAATATTTGACAACATTCCTGATGAGTTGGCATCTACGCCTCCCTGGGACCTTTATATAATTCAATAACGTAATATAACCTAACCTAACCCAATCTAACATTTCGGCGGTAATATTTGACCACATTCCTGTCTTGTTGGCCTCTACGTCTACGTGGGACCTTCATATCCATCAATAACGTAATATAACCTAACCTAACCCAACCTATCATCTCGGCGGTAATATTTGACAACATTCCTGGCGATTTGGCCTCTACGTCTCCGTTTGGCCTTCATATACATCAATAACGTAATATAACCTAACCTAACCCAACCTATCATCTCGGCGGTAATATTTGACAACATTCCTGGCGAGTTGGCCTCTACGTCTCCATGGGATCTTTATATACATCAATAACGTAATATAAGCTAACCTAACCCAATCTAACATCTCGGCGGTAATATTTGACAACATTCCTGGCGAGTTGGTATCTACGTCTACGTGGGACCTTCATATCCATCAATAACGTAATATAACCTAACCTAACCCAACCTAACATCTCGGCGGTAATATTTGACCACATTCCTGTCTTGTTGGCCTCTACGTCTCCGTGGGACCTTCATATACATCAATAACGAAATATAACCTAACCTAAACCAACCTATCATCTCGGCGATAATATTTGACAACATTCCTGGCGAGTTGGCCTCTACGTCACCGTGGGACACTTAGATACATCTGTAAGGTAATATAACCTAACCTAACCCAACCTAACATCTCGGCGGTAATATTTGACAACATTCCTGGCGAGTTGGCATCTACGTCTCCGTGGGACCCTAAGATACATTTGTAACGTAATATAACCTAACCTAACCCAACCTATCATCTCGGCGTTAATATTTGACATCATTCCTTGCGAGTTGGCCTCTACGTCTCCGTGGGACCTTTATATACATCAATAACATAATATAAGCTAGCCTAACCCAATCTAACATTTCGGCGGTAATATTTGACCACATTCCTGTCTTGTTGGCCTCTACGTCTCCGTGGGACCTTCATATACATCAATAACGAAATATAACCTAACCTAAACCAACCTATCATCTCGGCGATAATATTTGACAACATTCCTGGCGAGTTGGCCTCTACGTCTCCGTGGGACACTTAGATACATCTGTAAGGTAATATAACCTAACCTAACCCAACCTAACATCTCGGCGGTAATATTTGACAACATTCCTGGCGAGTTGGCATCTACGTCTCCGTGAGACCCTAAGATACATCTGTAACGTAATATAACCTAACCTAACCCAACCTAACATCTCGGCGGTAATATTTGACAACATTCCTGGCGAGTTGGCCTCTACGTCTCCGTTTGACCTTCATATACATCAATAACGTAATATAACCTAACCTAAGCCAACCTAACATCTCGGCTGTAATATTTGACAACATTCGTGGCGAGTTGGCCTCTACGTATCCGTGGGACCTTTATATACATCAATAACGTAATATAAGCTAGCCTAACACAATCTAACACCTCGGCGGTAATATTTGACAACATTCCTGGCGAGTTGGCATCTACGCCTCCCTGGGACCTTTATATAATTCAATAACGTAATATAACCTAACCTAACCCAACCTAACATATCGGCGGTAGTATTTGACATCATTCCTGGCGAGTTGGCCTCTACGTCTCCGTTTGAACTTCATATACATCAATAACGTAATTTAACCTAACCTAACACAACCTATCATCTCGGCGGTAATATTAGACAACATTCGTGGCGAGTTGGCCTCTACGTCTCCGTGGGACCTTCATATATATCAATAACGAAATATAACCTAACCTAAACCAACCTATCATCTCGACGATAATATTTGACAACATTCCTGGCGAGTTGGCCTCTACGTCTCCGTGGGACACTTAGATACATCTGTAAGGTAATATAACCTAACCTAACCCAACCTAACATCTCGGCGGTAATATTTGACATCATTCCTGGCGAGTTGGCCTCTACGTCTCCGTTTGACCTTCATATACATCAATAACGTAATATAACCTAACCTAAGCCAACCTAACATCTCGGCTGTAATATTTGACAACATTCGTGGCGAGTTGGCCTCTACGTATCCGTGGGACCTTTATATACATCAATAACGTAATATAAGCTAGCCTAACACAATCTAACACCTCGGCGGTAATATTTGACAACATTCCTGGCGAGTTGGCATCTACGCCTCCCTGGGACCTTTATATAATTCAATAACGTAATATAACCTAACCTAACCCAACCTAACATATCGGCGGTAGTATTTGACATCATTCCTGGCGAGTTGGCCTCTACGTCTCCGTTTGAACTTCATATACATCAATAACGTAATTTAACCTAACCTAACACAACCTATCATCTCGGCGGTAATATTAGACAACATTCGTGGCGAGTTGGCCTCTACGTCTCCGTGGGACCTTCATATATATCAATAACGAAATATAACCTAACCTAAACCAACCTATCATCTCGGCGATAATATTTGACAACATTCCTGGCGAGTTGGCCTCTACGTCTCCGTGGGACACTTAGATACATCTGTAAGGTAATATAACCTAACCTAACCCAACCTAACATCTCGGCGGTAATATTTGACAACATTCCTGGCGAGTTGGCATCTACGTCTCCGTGGGACCCTAAGATACAATTGTAACGTAATATAACCTAACCTAACCCAACCTAACATGTCGGCGGTAATATTTGACAACATTCCTGGCGAGTTGGCCTCTACGTCTCCGTTTGACCTTCATATACATCAATAACGTAATATAACCTAACCTAAGCCAACCTAACATCTCGGCGGTAATATTTGACAACATTCCTGGCGAGTTGGCCTCTGCGTCTCTAAGGGACCTTTATATACATCAATAACGTAATATAAACTAGCCTAAATCAACCTAACATCTCGGCGGTAATATTTGACAACATTCCTGGCGAGTTGGCATCTACGCCTCCCTGGGACCTTTATATAATTCAATAACGTAATATAACCTAACCTAACCCAACCTAACATATCGGCGGTAGTATTTGACATCATTCCTGGCGAGTTGGCCTCTACGTCTCCGTTTGAACTTCATATACATCAATAACGTAATTTAACCTAACCTAACACAACCTATCATCTCGGCGGTAATATTAGACAACATTCGTGGCGAGTTGGCCTCTACGTCTCCGTGGGACCTTCATATATATCAATAACGAAATATAACCTAACCTAAACCAACCTATCATCTCGGCGATAATATTTGACAACATTCCTGGCGAGTTGGCTTCTACGTCTCCGTGGGACCTTTATATACATCAATAACGTAATATAAACTAGCCTAACTCGACCTAACATCTCGGCGGTAATATTTGACTTCATTCCTGGCGAGTTGGCATCTACGCCTCCCTGGGACCTTTATATAATTCAATAACGTAATATAACCTAACCTAACCCAACCTAACATCTCGGCGGTAGTATTTGACATCATTCCTGGCGAGTTGGCCTCTACGTCTCCGTTTGAACTTCATATACATCAATAACGTAATTTAACCTAACCTAACACAACCTATCATCTCGGCGGTAATATTAGACAACATTCCTGGCGAGTTGGCCTCTACGTCTCCGTGGGACACTTAGATACATCTGTAAGGTAATATAACCTAACCTAACCCAACCTAACATCTCGGCGGTAATATTTAACAACATTCCTGGCGAGTTGGCATCTACGTCTCCGTGGGACCCTAAGATACATTTGTAACGTAATATAACCTAACCTAACCCAACCTAACATGTCGGCGGTAATATTTGACAACATTCCTGGCGAGTTGGCCTCTACGTCTCCGTTTGACCTTCATATACATCAATAACGTAATAAAACCTAACCTAAGCCAACCTAACATCTCGGCGGTAATATTTGACAACATTCCTGGCGAGTTGGCCTCTACGTCTCCGTTTGACCTTCATATACATCAATAACGTAATATAACCTAACCTAAGCCAACCTAACATCTCGGCGGTAATATTTGACAACATTCCAGGCGAGTAGGCCTCTACGTCTCTGTGGGACCTTTATATAATTCAATAACGTAATATAAACTGGCCTAACTCAACCTAACATCTCGGCGGTAATATTTGACAACATTCCTGATGAGTTGGCATCTACGCCTCCCTGGGACCTTTATATAATTCAATAACGTAATATAACCTAACCTAACCCAATCTAACATTTCGGCGGTAATATTTGACCACATTCCTGTCTTCTTGGTCTCTACGTCTCCGTGGGACCTTCATATACATCAATAACGAAATATAACCTATCCTAACCCAACCTAACATCTCGGCGGTAATATTTGACCACATTCCTGGCGAGTTGGCCTCTACGTCTCCGTGGGACCTTTATATACATCAATAACGTAATATAAGCTAGCCTAACCCAATCTAACACCTCGGTGGTAATATTTGACAACATTCCTGGCGAGTTGGCCTCTACGTCTCCGTTTGACCTTCATATACATCAATAACGTAATATATGCTAACCTAACCCAACCTAACATCTCGGCGGTAATATTTGACAACATTCCTGGCGAGTAGGCATCTACGTCTCCCTGGGACCTTTATATACATCAATAACGCAATATAACCTAACCTAACCCAACCTAACATTTCGGTGATAATATTTGACAACATTCCTCGCGAGTTGGCCTCTACGTCTCCGTGGGACCTTTATATACATCAATAACGTAGTATAACCTAACCTAACCCAACCTAACATCTCGGCGGTAATATTTGACCACATTCCTGGCGAGTTGGCCTCTACGTCTCCGTTTGACCTTCATATACATCAATAACGTAATTTAACCTAACCTAACCCAATCTAACATCTCGGCGGTAATATTTGACAACATTCCTGGCGAGTTGGCATCTACGTCTCCCTGGGACCTTTATATACATCAATAACGTAATATAACCTAACCTAACCCAATCTAACATTTCTGCGGTAATATTTCACCACATTCCTGTCTTGTTGGCCTCTACGTCTACGTGGGACCTTCATATCCATCAATCACGTAATATAACCTAACCTAACCCAACCTAACATCTCGGCGGTAATATTTGACCACATTCCTGGCGAGTTGGCCTCTACGTCTCCGTTGGACCTTCATATACATCAATAACGTAATTTAACCTAACCTAACCCAATCTAACATCTCGGCGGTAATATTTGACAACATTCCTGGCGAGTTGGCATCTACGTCTCCCTGGGACCTTTATATACATCAATAACGCAATATAACCTAACCTAACCCAACCTAACATTTCGGCGATAATATTTGACAACATTCCTGGCGAGTTGGCCTCTACGTCTCCGTGGGACCTTTATATACATCAATAACGTAGTATAACCTAACCTAACCCAACCTAACATCTCGGCGGTAATATTTGTTCACATTCCTGGCGAGTTGGCCTCTACGTCTCCGTTTGACCTTCATATACATCAATAACGTAATTTAACCTAACCTAACCCAATCTAACATCTCGGCGGTAATATTTGACAACATTCCTGGCGAGTTGGCATCTACGTCTCCCTGGGACCTTTATATACATCAATAACGCAATATAACCTAACCTAACCCAACCTAACATTTCGGCGATAATATTTGACAACATTCCTGGCGAGTTGGCCTCTACGTCTCCGTGGGACCTTTATATACATCAATAACGTAGTATAACCTAACCTAACCCAACCTAACTTTTCGGCGGCAATATTTGACCACATTCCTGTCTTGTTGGCCTCTACGTCTACGTGGGACCTTCATATCCATCAATAACGTAATATCACCTAACCTAACCAAACCTAACATCTCGGCGTTAATATTTGACAACATTCCTGGCGAGTTGGCCTCTACGTCTCTGTGGGACCTTAAATACATCAATAACGTAATATAAACTAGCCTAACTCAACCTAACATCTCGGCGGTAATATTTGACAACATTCCTGGCGAGTTGGCATCTACGTCTCCCTGGGACCTTTATATAATTCAATAACGTAATATAACCTAACCTAACCCAATCTAACATCTCGGCGGTAATATTTGACAACATTCCTGGCGAGTTGGCATCTACGTCTCCGTGGGACCCTAAGATACAATTGTAACGTAATATAACCTAACCTAACCCAACCTAACATGTCGGCGGTAATATTTGACAACATTCCTGGCGAGTTGGCCTCTACGTCTCCGTTTGACCTTCATATACATCAATAACGTAATATAACCTAACCTAAGCCAACCTAACATCTCGGCGGTAATATTTGACAACATTCCTGGCGAGTTGGCCTCTGCGTCTCTAAGGGACCTTTATATACATCAATAACGTAATATAAACTAGCCTAAATCAACCTAACATCTCGGCGGTAATATTTGACAACATTCCTGGCGAGTTGGCATCTACGCCTCCCTGGGACCTTTATATAATTCAATAACGTAATATAACCTAACCTAACCCAACCTAACATATCGGCGGTAGTATTTGACATCATTCCTGGCGAGTTGGCCTCTACGTCTCCGTTTGAACTTCATATACATCAATAACGTAATTTAACCTAACCTAACACAACCTATCATCTCGGCGGTAATATTAGACAACATTCGTGGCGAGTTGGCCTCTACGTCTCCGTGGGACCTTCATATATATCAATAACGAAATATAACCTAACCTAAACCAACCTATCATCTCGGCGATAATATTTGACAACATTCCTGGCGAGTTGGCTTCTACGTCTCCGTGGGACCTTTATATACATCAATAACGTAATATAAACTAGCCTAACTCGACCTAACATCTCGGCGGTAATATTTGACTTCATTCCTGGCGAGTTGGCATCTACGCCTCCCTGGGACCTTTATATAATTCAATAACGTAATATAACCTAACCTAACCCAACCTAACATCTCGGCGGTAGTATTTGACATCATTCCTGGCGAGTTGGCCTCTACGTCTCCGTTTGAACTTCATATACATCAATAACGTAATTTAACCTAACCTAACACAACCTATCATCTCGGCGGTAATATTAGACAACATTCCTGGCGAGTTGGCCTCTACGTCTCCGTGGGACACTTAGATACATCTGTAAGGTAATATAACCTAACCTAACCCAACCTAACATCTCGGCGGTAATATTTAACAACATTCCTGGCGAGTTGGCATCTACGTCTCCGTGGGACCCTAAGATACATTTGTAACGTAATATAACCTAACCTAACCCAACCTAACATGTCGGCGGTAATATTTGACAACATTCCTGGCGAGTTGGCCTCTACGTCTCCGTTTGACCTTCATATACATCAATAACGTAATAAAACCTAACCTAAGCCAACCTAACATCTCGGCGGTAATATTTGACAACATTCCTGGCGAGTTGGCCTCTACGTCTCCGTTTGACCTTCATATACATCAATAACGTAATATAACCTAACCTAAGCCAACCTAACATCTCGGCGGTAATATTTGACAACATTCCAGGCGAGTAGGCCTCTACGTCTCTGTGGGACCTTTATATAATTCAATAACGTAATATAAACTGGCCTAACTCAACCTAACATCTCGGCGGTAATATTTGACAACATTCCTGATGAGTTGGCATCTACGCCTCCCTGGGACCTTTATATAATTCAATAACGTAATATAACCTAACCTAACCCAATCTAACATTTCGGCGGTAATATTTGACCACATTCCTGTCTTCTTGGTCTCTACGTCTCCGTGGGACCTTCATATACATCAATAACGAAATATAACCTATCCTAACCCAACCTAACATCTCGGCGGTAATATTTGACCACATTCCTGGCGAGTTGGCCTCTACGTCTCCGTGGGACCTTTATATACATCAATAACGTAATATAAGCTAGCCTAACCCAATCTAACACCTCGGTGGTAATATTTGACAACATTCCTGGCGAGTTGGCCTCTACGTCTCCGTTTGACCTTCATATACATCAATAACGTAATATATGCTAACCTAACCCAACCTAACATCTCGGCGGTAATATTTGACAACATTCCTGGCGAGTAGGCATCTACGTCTCCCTGGGACCTTTATATACATCAATAACGCAATATAACCTAACCTAACCCAACCTAACATTTCGGTGATAATATTTGACAACATTCCTCGCGAGTTGGCCTCTACGTCTCCGTGGGACCTTTATATACATCAATAACGTAGTATAACCTAACCTAACCCAACCTAACATCTCGGCGGTAATATTTGTTCACATTCCTGGCGAGTTGGCCTCTACGTCTCCGTTTGACCTTCATATACATCAATAACGTAATTTAACCTAACCTAACCCAATCTAACATCTCGGCGGTAATATTTGACAACATTCCTGGCGAGTTGGCATCTACGTCTCCCTGGGACCTTTATATACATCAATAACGCAATATAACCTAACCTAACCCAACCTAACATTTCGGCGATAATATTTGACAACATTCCTGGCGAGTTGGCCTCTACGTCTCCGTGGGACCTTTATATACATCAATAACGTAGTATAACCTAACCTAACCCAACCTAACTTTTCGGCGGCAATATTTGACCACATTCCTGTCTTGTTGGCCTCTACGTCTACGTGGGACCTTCATATCCATCAATAACGTAATATCACCTAACCTAACCAAACCTAACATCTCGGCGTTAATATTTGACAACATTCCTGGCGAGTTGGCCTCTACGTCTCTGTGGGACCTTAAATACATCAATAACGTAATATAAACTAGCCTAACTCAACCTAACATCTCGGCGGTAATATTTGACAACATTCCTGGCGAGTTGGCATCTACGTCTCCCTGGGACCTTTATATAATTCAATAACGTAATATAACCTAACCTAACCCAATCTAACATTTCGGCGGTAATATTTGACCACATTCCTGTCTTGTTGGCCTCTACGTCTCCGTTTGACCTTCATATACATCAATAACGTAATTTAACCTAACCTAACCCAACCTATCATCTCGGCGGTAATATTTGACAACATTCCTGGCGAGTTGGCCCCTACGTCTACGTGGGACCTTCATATCCATCAATCACGTAATATAACCTAACCTAACCCAACCTAACATCTCGGCGGTAATATTTGACCACATTCCTGGCGAGTTGGCCCCTACGTCTCCGTTTGACCTTTATATAATTCAATAACGTAATATAACCTAACCTAACCCAACCTAACATATCGGCGGTAGTATTTGACATCATTCCTGGCGAGTTGGCCTCTACGTCTCCGTTTGAACTTCATATACATCAATAACGTAATTTAACCTAACCTAACACAACCTATCATCTCGGCGGTAATATTAGACAACATTCCTGGCGAGTTGGCCTCTACGTCTCCGTGGGACCTTTATATACATCAATAACGTAGTATAACCTAACCTAACCCAACCTAACATCTCGGCGGTAATATTTGACATCATTCCTGGCGAGTTGGCCTCTACGTCTCCGTTTGACCTTCATATACATCAATAACGTAATTTAACCTAACCTAACACAACCTATCATCTCGGCGGTAATATTAGACAACATTCGTGGCGAGTTGGCCTCTACGTCTCCGTGGGACCTTCATATATATCAATAACGAAATATAACCTAACCTAAACCAACCTATCATCTCGGCGATAATATTTGACAACATTCCTGGCGAGTTGGCCTCTACGTCTCCGTGGGACACTTAGATACATCTGTAAGGTAATATAACCTAACCTAACCCAACCTAACATCTCGGCGGTAATATTTGACAACATTCCTGGCGAGTTGGCATCTACGTCTCCGTGGGACCCTAAGATACAATTGTAACGTAATATAACCTAACCTAACCCAACCTAACATGTCGGCGGTAATATTTGACAACATTCCTGGCGAGTTGGCCTCTACGTCTCCGTTTGACCTTCATATACATCAATAACGTAATATAACCTAACCTAAGCCAACCTAACATCTCGGCGGTAATATTTGACAACATTCCTGGCGAGTTGGCCTCTGCGTCTCTAAGGGACCTTTATATACATCAATAACGTAATATAAACTAGCCTAAATCAACCTAACATCTCGGCGGTAATATTTGACAACATTCCTGGCGAGTTGGCATCTACGCCTCCCTGGGACCTTTATATAATTCAATAACGTAATATAAACTAGCCTAACTCGACCTAACATCTCGGCGGTAATATTTGACTTCATTCCTGGCGAGTTGGCATCTACGCCTCCCTGGGACCTTTATATAATTCAATAACGTAATATAACCTAACCTAACCCAACCTAACATCTCGGCGGTAGTATTTGACATCATTCCTGGCGAGTTGGCCTCTACGTCTCCGTTTGAACTTCATATACATCAATAACGTAATTTAACCTAACCTAACACAACCTATCATCTCGGCGGTAATATTAGACAACATTCCTGGCGAGTTGGCCTCTACGTCTCCGTGGGACACTTAGATACATCTGTAAGGTAATATAACCTAACCTAACCCAACCTAACATCTCGGCGGTAATATTTGACAACATTCCTGGCGAGTTGGCATCTACGTCTCCGTGGGACCCTAAGATACATTTGTAACGTAATATAACCTAACCTAACCCAACCTAACATGTCGGCGGTAATATTTGACAACATTCCTGGCGAGTTGGCCTCTACGTCTCCGTTTGACCTTCATATACATCAATAACGTAATAAAACCTAACCTAAGCCAACCTAACATCTCGGCGGTAATATTTGACAACATTCCTGGCGAGTTGGCCTCTACGTCTCCGTTTGACCTTCATATACATCAATAACGTAATATAACCTAACCTAAGCCAACCTAACATCTCGGCGGTAATATTTGACAACATTCCAGGCGAGTAGGCCTCTACGTCTCTGTGGGACCTTTATATAATTCAATAACGTAATATAAACTGGCCTAACTCAACCTAACATCTCGGCGGTAATATTTGACAACATTCCTGATGAGTTGGCATCTACGCCTCCCTGGGACCTTTATATAATTCAATAACGTAATATAACCTAACCTAACCCAATCTAACATTTCGGCGGTAATATTTGACCACATTCCTGTCTTCTTGGTCTCTACGTCTCCGTGGGACCTTCATATACATCAATAACGAAATATAACCTATCCTAACCCAACCTAACATCTCGGCGGTAATATTTGACCACATTCCTGGCGAGTTGGCCTCTACGTCTCCGTGGGACCTTTATATACATCAATAACGTAATATAAGCTAGCCTAACCCAATCTAACACCTCGGTGGTAATATTTGACAACATTCCTGGCGAGTTGGCCTCTACGTCTCCGTTTGACCTTCATATACATCAATAACGTAATATATGCTAACCTAACCCAACCTAACATCTCGGCGGTAATATTTGACAACATTCCTGGCGAGTAGGCATCTACGTCTCCCTGGGACCTTTATATACATCAATAACGCAATATAACCTAACCTAACCCAACCTAACATTTCGGTGATAATATTTGACAACATTCCTCGCGAGTTGGCCTCTACGTCTCCGTGGGACCTTTATATACATCAAGAACGTAGTATAACCTAACCTAACCCAACCTAACATCTCGGCGGTAATATTTGACCACATTCCTGGCGAGTTGGCCTCTACGTCTCCGTTTGACCTTCATATACATCAATAACGTAATTTAACCTAACCTAACCCAATCTAACATCTCGGCGGTAATATTTGACAACATTCCTGGCGAGTTGGCATCTACGTCTCCCTGGGACCTTTATATACATCAATAACGTAATATAACCTAACCTAACCCAATCTAACATTTCTGCGGTAATATTTCACCACATTCCTGTCTTGTTGGCCTCTACGTCTACGTGGGACCTTCATATCCATCAATCACGTAATATAACCTAACCTAACCCAACCTAACATCTCGGCGGTAATATTTGACCACATTCCTGGCGAGTTGGCCTCTACGTCTCCGTTGGACCTTCATATACATCAATAACGTAATTTAACCTAACCTAACCCAATCTAACATCTCGGCGGTAATATTTGACAACATTCCTGGCGAGTTGGCATCTACGTCTCCCTGGGACCTTTATATACATCAATAACGCAATATAACCTAACCTAACCCAACCTAACATTTCGGCGATAATATTTGACAACATTCCTGGCGAGTTGGCCTCTACGTCTCCGTGGGACCTTTATATACATCAATAACGTAGTATAACCTAACCTAACCCAACCTAACATCTCGGCGGTAATATTTGTTCACATTCCTGGCGAGTTGGCCTCTACGTCTCCGTTTGACCTTCATATACATCAATAACGTAATTTAACCTAACCTAACCCAATCTAACATCTCGGCGGTAATATTTGACAACATTCCTGGCGAGTTGGCATCTACGTCTCCCTGGGACCTTTATATACATCAATAACGCAATATAACCTAACCTAACCCAACCTAACATTTCGGCGATAATATTTGACAACATTCCTGGCGAGTTGGCCTCTACGTCTCCGTGGGACCTTTATATACATCAATAACGTAGTATAACCTAACCTAACCCAACCTAACTTTTCGGCGGCAATATTTGACCACATTCCTGTCTTGTTGGCCTCTACGTCTACGTGGGACCTTCATATCCATCAATAACGTAATATCACCTAACCTAACCAAACCTAACATCTCGGCGTTAATATTTGACAACATTCCTGGCGAGTTGGCCTCTACGTCTCTGTGGGACCTTAAATACATCAATAACGTAATATAAACTAGCCTAACTCAACCTAACATCTCGGCGGTAATATTTGACAACATTCCTGGCGAGTTGGCATCTACGTCTCCCTGGGACCTTTATATAATTCAATAACGTAATATAACCTAACCTAACCCAATCTAACATTTCGGCGGTAATATTTGACCACATTCCTGTCTTGTTGGCCTCTACGTCTCCGTTTGACCTTCATATACATCAATAACGTAATTTAACCTAACCTAACCCAACCTATCATCTCGGCGGTAATATTTGACAACATTCCTGGCGAGTTGGCCCCTACGTCTACGTGGGACCTTCATATCCATCAATCACGTAATATAACCTAACCTAACCCAACCTAACATCTCGGCGGTAATATTTGACCACATTCCTGGCGAGTTGGCCCCTACGTCTCCGTTTGACCTTCATATACATCAATAACGTAATTTAACCTAACCTAACCCAATCTAACATCTCGGCGGTAATATTTGACAACATTCCTGGCGAGTTGGCATCTACGTCTCCCTGGGACCTTTATATACATCAATAACGCAATATAACCTAACCTAACCCAACCTAACATTTCGGCGATAATATTTGACAACATTCCTGGCGAGTTGGCCTCTACGTCTCCGTGGGACCTTTATATACATCAATAACGTAGTATAACCTAACCTAACCCAACCTAACTTTTCGGCGGCAATATTTGACAACATTCCTGTCCAGTTGGCCTCTACGTCTCCGTGGGACCTTCATATACATCAATAACGTAATTTAACCTAACCTAACCCAACCTATCACCTCGGCGGTAATATTTGACAACATTCCTGTCGAGTTGGCCCCTACGTCTCTGTGGGACCTTTATATACATCAATAACGTAATATAAACTAGCCTCACTCAACCTAACATCTCGGCGGTAATATTTGACCACATTCCTGGCGAGTTGGCATCTACGTCTCCCTGGGACCTTTATATAATTCAATAACGTAATATAACCTAACCTAACCCAATCTAACATTTCTGCGGTAATATTTCACCACATTCCTGTCTTGTTGGCCTCTACGTCTACGTGGGACCTTCATATCCATCAATCACGTAATATAACCTAACCTAACCCAACCTAACATCTCGGCGGTAATATTTGACCACATTCCTGGCGAGTTGGCCTCTACGTCTCCGTTGGACCTTCATATACATCAATAACGTAATTTAACCTTACCTAACCCAATCTAACATCTCGGCGGTAATATTTGACAACATTCCTGGCGAGTTGGCATCTACGTCTCCCTGGGACATTTATATACATCAATAACGCAATATAACCTAACCTAACCCAACCTAACATTTCGGCGATAATATTTGACAACATTCCTGGCGAGTTGGCCTCTACGTCTCCGTGGGACTTTTATATACATCAATAACGTAGTATAACCTAACCTAACCCAACCTAACATCTCGGCGGTAATATTTGATCACATTCCTGGCGAGTTGGCCTCTACGTCTCCGTTTGACCTTCATATACATCAATAACGTAATTTAACCTAACCTAACCCAATCTAACATCTCGGCGGTAATATTTGACAACATTCCTGGCGAGTTGGCATCTACGTCTCCCTGGGACCTTTATATACATCAATAACGCAATATAACCTAACCTAACCCAACCTAACATTTCGGCGATAATATTTGACAACATTCCTGGCGAGTTGGCCTCTACGTCTCCGTGGGACCTTTATATACATAAATAACGTAGTATAACCTAACCTAACCCAACCTAACTTTTCGGCGGCAATATTTGACAACATTCCTGTCCAGTTGGCCTCTACGTCTCCGTTTGACCTTCATATACATCAATAACGTAATATATGCTAACCTGACCCAACCTAACATCTCGGCGGTAATATTTGACAACATTCCTGGCGAGTTGGCCTCTACGGCTCCGTTTGACCTTCATATACATCAATAACGTAATATAACCTAACCTAAGCCAACCTAACATCTCGGCTGTAATATTTGACAACATTCCTGGCGAGTTGGCATCTACGCCTCCCTGGGACCTTTATATAATTCAATAACGTAATATAACCTAACCTAACCCAATCTAACATTTCGGCGGTAATATTTGACCACATTCCTGTCTTGTTGGCCTCTACGTCTACGTGGGACCTTCATATCCATCAATAACGTAATATCACCTAACCTAACCAAACCTAACATCTCGGCGTTAATATTTGACAACATTCCTGGCGAGTTGGCCTCTACGTCTCTGTGGGACCTTAAATACATCAATAACGTAATATAAACTAGCCTAACTCAACCTAACATCTCGGCGGTAATATTTGACAACATTCCTGGCGAGTTGGCATCTACGTCTCCCTGGGACCTTTATATAATTCAATAACGTAATATAACCCAACCTAACCCAATCTAACATTTCGGCGGTAATATTTGACCACATTCCTGTCTTGTTGGCCTCTACGTCTCCGTTTGACCTTCATATACATCAATAACGTAATTTAACCTAACCTAACCCAACCTATCATCTCGGCGGTAATATTTGACAACATTCCTGGCGAGTTGGCCCCTACGTCTACGTGGGACCTTCATATCCATCAATCACGTAATATAACCTAACCTAACCCAACCTAACATCTCGGCGGTAATATTTGACCACATTCCTGGCGAGTTGGCCCCTACGTCTCCGTTTGACCTTCATATACATCAATAACGTAATTTAACCTAACCTAACCCAATCTAACATCTCGGCGGTAATATTTGACAACATTCCTGGCGAGTTGGCATCTACGTCTCCCTGGGACCTTTATATACATCAATAACGCAATATAACCTAACCTAACCCAACCTAACATTTCGGCGATAATATTTGACAACATTCCTGGCGAGTTGGCCTCTACGTCTCCGTGGGACCTTTATATACATCAATAACGTAGTATAACCTAACCTAACCCAACCTAACATCTCGGCGGTAATATTTGATCACATTCCTGGCGAGTTGGCCTCTACGTCTCCGTTTGACCTTCATATACATCAATAACGTAATTTAACCTAACCTAACCCAATCTAACATCTCGGCGGTAATATTTGACAACATTCCTGGCGAGTTGGCATCTACGTCTCCCTGGGACCTTTATATACATCAATAACGCAATATAACCTAACCGAACCCAACCTAACATTTCGGCGATAATATTTGACAACATTCCTGGCGAGTTGGCCTCTACGTCTCCGTGGGACCTTTATATACATCAATAACGTAGTATAACCTAACCTAACCCAACCTAACTTTTCGGCGGCAATATTTGACAACATTCCTGTCCAGTTGGCCTCTACGTCTCCGTTTGACCTTCATATACATCAATAACGTAATATATGCTAACCTGACCCAACCTAACATCTCGGCGGTAATATTTGACAACATTCCTGGCGAGTTGGCCCCTACGTCTCTGTGGGACCTTTATATACATCAATAACGTAATATAAGCTAGCCTCACTCAACCTAACATCTCGGCGGTAATATTTGACCACATTCCTGGCGAGTTGGCATCTACGTCTCCCTGCGACCTTTATATAATTCAATAACGTAATATAACCTAACCTAACCCAATCTAACATTTCTGCGGTAATATTTGACCACATTGCTGTCTTGTTGGCCTCTACGTCTACGTGGGACCGTCATATCCATCAATCACGTAATATAACCTAACCTAACCCAACCTAACATCTCGGCGGTAATATTTGAACACATTCCTGGCGAGTTGGCCTCTACGTCTCCGTTGGACCTTCATATACATCAATAACGTAATTTAACCTTACCTAACCCAATCTAACATCTCGGCGGTAATATTTGACAACATTCCTGGCGAGTTGGCATCTACGTCTCCCTGGGACCTTTATATACATCAATAACGCAATATAACCTAACCTAACCCAACCTAACTTTTCGGCGGCAATATTTGACAACATTCCTGTCCAGTTGGCCTCTACGTCTCCGTTTGACCTTCATATACATCAATAACGTAATATATGCTAACCTGACCCAACCTAACATCTCGGCGGTAATATTTGACAACATTCCTGGCGAGTTGGCCTCTACGTCTCCGTTTGACCTTCATATACATCAATAACGTAATATAACCTAACCTAAGCCAACCTAACATCTCGGCTGTAATATTTGACAACATTCCTGGCGAGTTGGCATCTACGCCTCCCTGGGACCTTTATATAATTCAATAACGTAATATAACCTAACCTAACCCAATCTAACATTTCGGCGGTAATATTTGACCACATTCCTGTCTTGTTGGCCTCTACGTCTACGTGGGACCTTCATATCCATCAATAACGTAATATCACCTAACCTAACCAAACCTAACATCTCGGCGTTAATATTTGACAACATTCCTGGCGAGTTGGCCTCTCCGTCTCTGTGGGACCTTAAATACATCAATAACGTAATATAAACTAGCCTAACTCAACCTAACATCTCGGCGGTAATATTTGACAACATTCCTGGCGAGTTGGCATCTACGTCTCCCTGGGACCTTGATATAATTCAATAACGTAATATAACCTAACCTAACCCAATCTAACATTTCGGCGGTAATATTTGACCACATTCCTGTCTTGTTGGCCTCTACGTCTCCGTTTGACCTTCATATACATCAATAACGTAATTTAACCTAACCTAACCCAACCTATCATCTCGGCGGTAATATTTGACAACATTCCTGGCGAGTTGGCCCCTACGTCTACGTGGGACCTTCATATCCATCAATCACGTAATATAACCTAACCTAACCCAACCTAACATCTCGGCGGTAATATTTGACCACATTCCTGGCGAGTTGGCCCCTACGTCTCCGTTTGACCTTCATATACATCAATAACGTAATTTAACCTAACCTAACCCAATCTAACATCTCGGCGGTAATATTTGACAACATTCCTGGCGAGTTGGCATCTACGTCTCCCTGGGACCTTTATATACATCAATAACGCAATATAACCTAACCTAACCCAACCTAACATTTCGGCGATAATATTTGACAACATTCCTGGCGAGTTGGCCTCTACGTCTCCGTGGGACCTTTATATACATCAATAACGTAGTATAACCTAACCTAACCCAACCTAACATCTCGGCGGTAATATTTGATCACATTCCTGGCGAGTTGGCCTCTACGTCTCCGTTTGACCTTCATATACATCAATAACGTAATTTAACCTAACCTAACCCAATCTAACATCTCGGCGGTAATATTTGACAACATTCCTGGCGAGTTGGCATCTACGTCTCCCTGGGACCTTTATATACATCAATAACGCAATATAACCTAACCTAACCCAACCTAACATTTCGGCGATAATATTTGACAACATTCCTGGCGAGTTGGCCTCTACGTCTCCGTGGGACCTTTATATACATCAATAACGTAGTATAACCTAACCTAACCCAACCTAACTTTTCGGCGGCAATATTTGACAACATTCCTGTCCAGTTGGCCTCTACGTCACCGTTTGACCTTCATATACATCAATAACGTAATATATGCTAACCTGACCCAACCTAACATCTCGGCGGTAATATTTGACAACATTCCTGGCGAGTTGGCCTCTACGTCTCCGTTTGACCTTCATATACATCAATAACGTAATATAACCTAACCTAAGCCAACCTAACATCTCGGCTGTAATATTTGACATCATTCCTGGCGAGTTGGCATCTACGCCTCCCTGGGACCTTTATATAATTCAATAACGTAATATAACCTAACCTAACCCAATCTAACATTTCGGCGGTAATATTTGACCACATTCCTGTCTTGTTGGCCTCTACGTCTACGTGGGACCTTCATATCCATCAATAACGTAATATCACCTAACCTAACCAAACCTAACATCTCGGCGTTAATATTTGACAACATTCCTGGCGAGTTGGCCTCTACGTCTCTGTGGGACCTTAAATACATCAATAACGTAATATAAACTAGCCTAACTCAACCTAACATCTCGGCGGTAATATTTGACAACATTCCTGGCGAGTTGGCATCTACGTCTCCCTGGGACCTTTATATAATTCAATAACGTAATATAACCTAACCTAACCCAATCTAACATTTCGGCGGTAATATTTGACCACATTCCTGTCTTGTTGGCCTCTACGTCTCCGTTTGACCTTCATATACATCAATAACGTAATTTAACCTAACCTAACCCAACCTATCATCTCGGCGGTAATATTTGACAACATTCCTGGCGAGTTGGCCCCTACGTCTACGTGGGACCTTCATATCCATCAATCACGTAATATAACCTAACCTAACCCAACCTAACATCTCGGCGGTAATATTTGACCACATTCCTGGCGAGTTGGCCCCTACGTCTCCGTTTGACCTTCATATACATCAATAACGTAATTTAACCTAACCTAACCCAATCTAACATCTCGGCGGTAATATTTGACAACATTCCTGGCGAGTTGGCATCTACGTCTCCCTGGGACCTTTATATACATCAATAACGCAATATAACCTAACCTAACCCAACCTAACATTTCGGCGATAATATTTGACAACATTCCTGTCGAGTTGGCCTCTACGTCTCCGTGGGACCTTTATATACATCAATAACGTAGTATAACCTAACCTAACCCAACCTAACTTTTCGGCGGCAATATTTGACAACATTCCTGTCCAGTTGGCCTCTACGTCTCCGTGGGACCTTCATATACATCAATAACGTAATTTAACCTAACCTAACCCAACCTATCACCTCGGCGGTAATATTTGACAACATTCCTGGCGAGTTGGCCCCTACGTCTCTGTGGGACCTTTATATACATCAATAACGTAATATAAACTAGCCTCACTCAACCTAACATCTCGGCGGTAATATTTGACCACATTCCTGGCGAGTTGGCATCTACGTCTCCCTGGGACCTTTATATAATTCAATAACGTAATATAACGTAACCTAACCCAATCTAACATTTCTGCGGTAATATTTCACCACATTCCTGTCTTGTTGGCCTCTACGTCTACGTGGGACCTTCATATCCATCAATCACGTAATATAACCTAACCTAACCCAACCTAACATCTCGGCGGTAATATTTGACCACATTCCTGGCGAGTTGGCCTCTACGTCTCCGTTGGACCTTCATATACATCAATAACGTAATTTAACCTTACCTAACCCAATCTAACATCTCGGCGGTAATATTTGACAACATTCCTGGCGAGTTGGCATCTACGTCTCCCTGGGACCTTTATATACATCAATAACGCAATATAACCTAACCTAACCCAACCTAACATTTCGGCGATAATATTTGACAACATTCCTGGCGAGTTGGCCTCTACGTCTCCGTGGGACCTTTATATACATCAATAACGTAGTATAACCTAACCTAACCCAACCTAACATCTCGGCGGTAATATTTGATCACATTCCTGGCGAGTTGGCCTCTACGTCTCCGTTTGACCTTCATATACATCAATAACGTAATTTAACCTAACCTAACCCAATCTAACATCTCGGCGGTAATATTTGACAACATTCCTGGCGAGTTGGCCTCTACGTCTCCGTTTGACCTTCATATACATCAATAACGTAACATAAGCTAACCTAACACAACCTAACATCTCGGCGGTAATATTTGACAACATTCCTGGCGAGATGGCTTCTACGTCTCCGTTTGACCTTCATATACATCAATAACGTAATATACCCTAACCTAACCCAACCTAACATCTCGGGGGGTAATATTTGACAACATTCGTTGCGAGTTGGCTTCTCCGTCTCCGTGGGACCTTTATATATATCAATAACGTAATATAACCTAACCTAACCCAACCTAACCTCTCGGCGGTAATATTTGACATCATTCCTGGCGAGTTGGCCTCTACGTCTCCGTTTGAGCTTCATATACATCAATAACGTAATATAACCTAACCTAAACCAACCTATCATGACGGCGGTAATATTTGACAACATTCCTGGCGAGTTGGCCTCTACGTCTCCGTGGGACGTTTATATACATCAATAACGTAATATAACCTAACCTAACCCAATCTAACATCTCGGCGGTAATATTTGACAACATTCCTGGCGAGTTGGACTCTACGTCTCCGCGGAACCTTTATATACATCAATAACGTAATATAACGTAACCTATCCCAACCTAACATCTCGGCGGTAATATTTGACAACATTCCTGGCTTATAGGCATCTACTTCCCCGTGGGACCTTTATATACTTCAATAACGTAATATAACCTAACCTAACACAACCTAACATCTCGGCGGTAATATTTGACATCATTCCTGGCGAGTTGGCATCTACGTCTCCCTGGGACCCTTATATACATCTGTAACGGAATATAACGTAACCTATACCAACCTAACATCTCGGCGGTAATATTTGACAACATTCCTGGCCAGTTGGCATCTCCGTCTCCGTGGGACCCTTATATACATCAATAACGTAATATAACCAAACCTAACCCAACCTAACATGTCGGCGGCAATATTTGACAACATTCCTGGCGAGTTGGAATCTACGTCTCCGTGTAACCCTCATATACATCAATAACGTAATATAACGTAACCTAACCCAACCTATCATCTCGGCGGTAATATTTTACAACATTCCTGGCGAGTTGGCATCTCCGTCTCCGTGGGACCCTTAGATACATCTGTAACGTAATATAACCTAACCTAACCCAACCTAACATCTCGGCGGTAATATTTGACAACATTCCTGGCGAGTTGGCATCTACGTCTCCGTTTGACTTTCATATACATCAATAACGTAACATAAGCTAACCTAACACAACCTAACATCTCGGCGGTAATATTTGACAACATTCCTGGCGAGTTGGCTTCTACGTCTGCGTTTGACCTTCATATACATCAATAACGTAATATAACCTAACCTAACCCAACCTAACATCTCGGGGGGTAATATTTGACAACATTCGTTGCGAGTTGGCTTCTCCGTCTCCGTGGGACCTTTATATACATCAATAACGTAATATAACCTAACCTAACCCAACCTAACATCTCGGCGGTAATATTTGACATCATTCCTGGCGAGTTGGTCTCTACGTCTCCGTTTGACCTTCATATACATCAATAACGTAATATAACCTAACGTAAACCAACCTATCATCACGACGGTAATATTTGACAACATTCCTGGCGAGTTGGCCTCTACGTCTCCGTTTGACCTTCATATACATCAATAACGTAACATAAGCTAACCTAACACAACCTAACATCTCGGCGGTAATATTTGACAACATTCCTGGCGAGATGGCTTCTACGTCTCCGTTTGACCTTCATATACACTAATAACGTAATATACCCTAACCTAACCCAACCTAACATCTCGGGGGGTAATATTTGACAACATTCGTTGCGAGTTGGCTTCTCCGTCTCCGTGGGACCTTTATATACATCAATAACGTAATATAACCTAACCTAACCCAACCTAACCTCACGGCGGTAATATTTGACATCATTCCTGGCGAGTTGGCCTCTACGTCTCCGTTTGAGCTTCATATACATCAATAACGTAATATAACCTAACCTAAACCAACCTATCATCACGGCGGTAATATTCGACAACATTCCTGGCGAGTTGGCTTCTACGTCTCCGTTTGACCTTCATATACATCAATAACGTAATATACCCTAACCTAACCCAACCTAACCTCTCGGCGGTAATATTTCACATCATTCCTGGCGACTTGGCCTCTCCGTCTCCGTTTGACCTTCATATACATCAATAACGTAATATAACCTTACCTAACCCAATCTAACATCTCGGCGGTAATATTTGACAACATTCCTGGCGAGTTGGCATCTACGTCTCCCTGGGACCTTTATATACATCAATAACGCAATATAACCTAACCTAACCCAACCTAACATTTCGGCGATAATATTTGACAACATTCCTGGCGAGTTGGCCTCTGCGTCTCCGTGGGACCTTTATATACATCAATAACGTAGTATAACCTAACCTAACCCAACCTAACATCTCGGCGGTAATATTTGATCACATTCCTGGCGAGTTGGCCTCTACGTCTCCGTTTGACCTTCATATACATCAATAACGTAATTTAACCTAACCTAACCCAATCTAACATCTCGGCGGTAATATTTGACAACATTCCTGGCGAGTTGGCCTCTACGTCTCCGTTTGACCTTCATATACATCAATAACGTAACATAAGCTAACCTAACACAACCTAACATCTCGGCGGTAATATTTGACAACATTCCTGGCGAGATGGCTTCTACGTCTCCGTTTGACCTTCATATACATCAATAACGTAATATACCCTAACCTAACCCAACCTAACATCTCGGGGGGTAATATTTGACAACATTCGTTGCGAGTTGGCTTCTCCGTCTCCGTGGGACCTTTATATACATCAATAACGTAATATAACCTAACCTAACCCAACCTAACCTCTCGGCGGTAATATTTGACATCATTCCTGGCGAGTTGGCCTCTACGTCTCCGTTTGAGCTTCATATACATCAATAACGTAATATAACCTAACCTAAACCAACCTATCATGACGGCGGTAATATTTGACAACATTCCTGGCGAGTTGGCCTCTACGTCTCCGTGGGACGTTTATATACATCAATAACGTAATATAACCTAACCTAACCCAATCTAACATCTCGGCGGTAATATTTGACAACATTCCTGGCGAGTTGGACTCTACGTCTCCGCGGAACCTTTATATACATCAATAACGTAATATAACGTAACCTATCCCAACCTAACATCTCGGCGGTAATATTTGACAACATTCCTGGCTTATAGGCATCTACTTCCCCGTGGGACCTTTATATACTTCAATAACGTAATATAACCTAACCTAACACAACCTAACATCTCGGCGGTAATATTTGACAACATTCCTGGCGAGATGGCTTCTACGTCTCCGTTTGACCTTCATATACACTAATAACGTAATATACCCTAACCTAACCCAACCTAACATCTCGGGGGGTAATATTTGACAACATTCGTTGCGAGTTGGCTTCTCCGTCTCCGTGGGACCTTTATATACATCAATAACGTAATATAACCTAACCTAACCCAACCTAACCTCACGGCGGTAATATCTGACATCATTCCTGGCGAGTTGGCCTCTACGTCTCCGTTTGAGCTTCATATACATCAATAACGTAATATAACCTAACCTAAACCAACCTATCATCACGGCGGTAATATTCGACAACATTCCTGGCGAGTTGGCTTCTACGTCTCCGTTTGACCTTCATATACATCAATAACGTAATATACCCTAACCTAACCCAACCTAACCTCTCGGCGGTAATATTTCACATCATTCCTGGCGACTTGGCCTCTCCGTCTCCGTTTGACCTTCATATACATCAATAACGTAATATAACCTTACCTAACCCAATCTAACATCTCGGCGGTAATATTTGACAACATTCCTGGCGAGTTGGCATCTACGTCTCCCTGGGACCTTTATATACATCAATAACGCAATATAACCTAACCTAACCCAACCTAACATTTCGGCGATAATATTTGACAACATTCCTGGCGAGTTGGCCTCTACGTCTCCGTGGGACCTTTATATACATCAATAACGTAGTATAACCTAACCTAACCCAACCTAACATCTCGGCGGTAATATTTGATCACATTCCTGGCGAGTTGGCCTCTACGTCTCCGTTTGACCTTCATATACATCAATAACGTAATTTAACCTAACCTAACCCAATCTAACATCTCGGCGGTAATATTTGACAACATTCCTGGCGAGTTGGCCTCTACGTCTCCGTTTGACCTTCATATACATCAATAACGTAACATAAGCTAACCTAACACAACCTAACATCTCGGCGGTAATATTTGACAACATTCCTGGCGAGATGGCTTCTACGTCTCCGTTTGACCTTCATATACATCAATAACGTAATATACCCTAACCTAACCCAACCTAACATCTCGGGGGGTAATATTTGACAACATTCGTTGCGAGTTGGCTTCTCCGTCTCCGTGGGACCTTTATATACATCAATAACGTAATATAACCTAACCTAACCCAACCTAACCTCTCGGCGGTAATATTTCACATCATTCCTGGCGAGTTGGCCTCTACGTCTCCGTTTGAGCTTCATATACATCAATAACGTAATATAACCTAACCTAAACCAACCTATCATGACGGCGGTAATATTTGACAACATTCCTGGCGAGTTGGCCTCTACGTCTCCGTGGGACGTTTATATACATCAATAACGTAATATAACCTAACCTAACCCAATCTAACATCTCGGCGGTAATATTTGACAACATTCCTGGCGAGTTGGACTCTACGTCTCCGCGGAACCTTTATATACATCAATAACGTAATATAACGTAACCTATCCCAACCTAACATCTCGGCGGTAATATTTGACAACATTCCTGGCTTATAGGCATCTACTTCCCCGTGGGACCTTTATATACTTCAATAACGTAATATAACCTAACCTAACACAACCTAACATCTCGGCGGTAATATTTGACATCATTCCTGGCGAGTTGGCATCTACGTCTCCCTGGGACCCTTATATACATCTGTAACGGAATATAACGTAACCTATACCAACCTAACATCTCGGCGGTAATATTTGACAACATTCCTGGCCAGTTGGCATCTCCGTCTCCGTGGGACCCTTATATACATCAATAACGTAATATAACCAAACCTAACCCAACCTAACATGTCGGCGGCAATATTTGACAACATTCCTGGCGAGTTGGAATCTACGTCTCCGTGTAACCCTCATATACATCAATAACGTAATATAACGTAACCTAACCCAACCTATCATCTCGGCGGTAATATTTTACAACATTCCTGGCGAGTTGGCATCTCCGTCTCCGTGGGACCCTTAGATACATCTGTAACGTAATATAACCTAACCTAACCCAACCTAACATCTCGGCGGTAATATTTGACAACATTCCTGGCGAGTTGGCATCTACGTCTCCGTTTGACTTTCATATACATCAATAACGTAACATAAGCTAACCTAACACAACCTAACATCTCGGCGGTAATATTTGACAACATTCCTCGCGAGTTGGCTTCTACGTCTGCGTTTGACCTTCATATACATCAATAACGTAATATAACCTAACCTAACCCAACCTAACATCTCGGGGGGTAATATTTGACAACATTCGTTGCGAGTTGGCTTCTCCGTCTCCGTGGGACCTTTATATACATCAATAACGTAATATAACATATCCTAACCCAACCTAACATCTCGGGGGGTAATATTTGACAACATTCGTTGCGAGTTGGCTTCTCCGTCTCCGTGGGACCTTTATATACATCAATAACGTAATATAACCTAACCTAACCCAACCTAACCTCACGGCGGTAATATTTGACATCATTCCTGGCGAGTTGGCCTCTACGTCTCCGTTTGAGCTTCATATACATCAATAACGTAATATAACCTAACCTAAACCAACCTATCATCACGGCGGTAATATTCGACAACATTCCTGGCGAGTTGGCTTCTACGTCTCCGTTTGACCTTCATATACATCAATAACGTAATATACCCTATCCTAACCCAACCTAACCTCTCGGCGGTAATATTTCACATCATTCCTGGCGACTTGGCCTCTCCGTCTCCGTTTGACCTTCATATACATCAATAACGTAATATAACCTAACCTAACCCAACCTAACATCTCGGCGGTAATATTTGACATCATTCCTGGCGAGTTGGCCTCTATGTCTCCGTTTGACCTTCATATACATCAATAACGTAATATAACCTAACCTAACACAACCTATCATCTCGGCGGTAATATTTGAGAACATTCCTGGCGAGTTGGCCTCTACGTCTCCGTGGGACATTTATATACTTCAATACCGTAATATAACCAAATCTATCCCAACCTAACATGTCGGGGGTAATATTTGACATCATTCCTGGCGAGTTGGCCTCTACGTCTCCGTTTGAATTTCGTATACATCAATAACGTAATATAACCTAACCTAAACCAACCTATCATGACGGCGGTAATATTTGACATCATTCCTGGCGAGTTGGCCTCTACGTCTCCGTTTGACCTTCATATACATCAATAACGTAATATAACCTAACCTAAACCAACCTATCATCACGGCGGTAATATTTGACAACATTCCTGGCGAGTTGGCCTCTACGTTTCCGTTTGACCTTCATATACATCAATAACGTAATATAACGTAACCTAACACAACCTCTCATCTCGGCGGTAATATTTGACAACATTCCTGGCGAGTTGGCCTCTACGTCTCCGTGGGACATTTATATACTTCAATACCGTAATATAACCAAATCTATCCCAACCTAACATGTCGGGGGTAATATTTGACAACATTCCTGCGAGTTGGCCTCTACGACTCCGTGGGACCTTTATATACATCAATAACGTAATATAACCTAACCTAACCCAACCTAACACCGCGGCGGTAATATTTGACCACATACCTGGCTTGTTGGACTCTACGTCTCCGTGGAATCTTTATATACATCAATAACGTAATATAACATAACCTAACACAACCTATCATCTCGGCGGTAATATTTGACAACATTCCTGGCGAGTTGGCCTCTACGTCTCCGAATGACCTTTATATACTTCAATAACGTAATATAACCTAACCTAACCCAACCTATCATCTCGGCGGTAATATTTGACAACATTCCTGGCCAGTTGGCATCTCCGTCTCCGTGGGACCCTTATATACATCAATAACGTAATATAACCTAACCTAACCCAACCTAACATATCGGCGGTAATATTTGACAACATTCCTGGCGAGTTGGCCTCTACGTCTCCGTTTGACATTCATATAAATCAATAACGTAATATAAGCTAACCTAACACAACCTAACATCTCGGCGGTAATATTTTACAACATTCCTGGCGAGTTGGCCTCTACGTTTCCGTTTGACCTTCATATACATCAATAACGTAATATAACCTAACCTAACACAACCTATCATCTCGGCGGTAATATTCGACAACATTCCTGGAGAGTTGGCCTCTACATAGCCGTGGGACCTTTATATACATCAATACCGTAATATAACCTAACCGAACCCAACCTAATATCTCGGCGGTAATATTTGACATCATTCCTGGCGAGTTGGCCTCTACGTCTCCGTTTGAATTTCGTATACATCAAGAATGTAATATAACCTAACCTAACCCAACCTAACATCTCGACGGTAATATTTGACAACATTCCTGGCGAGTTGGCATCTACGTTTCCGTTTGACCTTCATATACATCAATAACGTAATATAACCTAACCTAACACAACCTATCTTCTCGGCGGTAATATTCGACAACATTCCTGGCGAGTTGGCCTCTACATAGCCGTGGGACCTTTATATACATCAATACCGTAATATAACCTAACCTAACCCAACCTAATATCTCGGCGCTAATATTTGACTACATTCCTGGCTTGTTGGCCTCTACGTCTCCGTGGGACCCTTAGATACATCTGTAACGTAATATAACCTAACCTAACCCAACCTAACATCTCGGCGGTAATATGTGACATCATTCCTGGCGAGTTGGCCTCTACGTCTCCGTTTGACCTTCACATACATCAATAACGTAATATAACCTAACCTAACCCAACCTATCATCTCGGCGGTAATATTTGACCACATTCTTGGCGAGTTGGCCTCTACGACTCCGTGGTAACTTTATATACATGAATAACATAATATAAGCTAGCCTAACCCAATCTAACATCTCGGCGGTAATATTTGACCACATTCCTGACTTGTTGGCCTCTGCGTCTCCGTGTAACCTTTATATATGTCAATAACGTAATATAACCTAACCTATCCCAACCTATCATCTCGGCGGTAATATTTGACAACATTCCTGGCGAGTTGGATTCTACGTCTCCGTGGAACCTTTATATACATCAATAACGTAATATAACATAACCTAACGCACCCTAACATCGCGGCGGTAATATTTGACAACATTCCTGGCGAGTTGGCCTCTACGTCTCCGTGGGACATTTATATACTTCAATACCGTAATATAACCAATTCTATCCCAACCTAACATGTCGGGGGTAATATTTGACAACATTCCTGCGAGTTGGCCTCTACGTCTCCGTTTGAGCTTCATATACATCAATAACGTAATATAACCTAACCTAACCCAACCTAACATCTCGGGGGGTAATATTTGACAACATTCGTTGCGAGTTGGCTTCTCCGTCTCCGTGGGACCTTTATATACATCAATAACGTAATATAACCTAACCTAACCCAACCTAACATCTCGGCGGTAATATTTCACATCATTCCTGGCGACTTGGCCTCTCCGTCTCCGTTTGACCTTCATATACATCAATAACGTAATATAACCTAACCTAACCCAACCTAACATCTCGGCGGTAATATTTGACATCATTCCTGGCGAGTTGGCCTCTACGTCTCCGTTTGACCTTCATATACATCAATAACGTAATATAACCTAACCTAACACAACCTATCATCTCGGCGGTAATATTTGACAACATTCCTGGCGAGTTGGCATCTACGTCTCCCTGGGACCCTTATATACATCTGAAACGTAATATAACGTAACCTATCCCAACCTAACATCTCGGCGGTAATATTTGACAACATTCCTGTCTTATAGGCATCTACTTCCCCGTGGGACCTTTATATACTTCAATAACGTAATATAACCTAACCTAACACAACCTAACATCTCGGCGGTAATATTTGACATCATTCCTGGCGAGTTGGCTTCTACGTCTCCGTTTGACCTTCATATACATCAATAACGTAATACACTCTAACCTAACCCAACCTAACATCTCGGGGAGTAATATTTGACAACATTCGTTGCGAGTTGGCTTCTCCGTCTCCGTGGGACCTTTATATACATCAATAACGTAATATAACCTAACCTAACCCAACCTAACCTCTCGGCGGTAATATTTGACATCATTCCTGGCGAGTTGGCCTCTACGTCTCCGTTTGAGCTTCATATACATCAATAACGTAATATAACCTAACCTAAACCAACCTATCATGACGGCGGTAATATTTGACAACATTCCTGGCGAGTTGGCCTCTACGTCTCCGTGGGACGTTTATATACATCAATAACGTAATATAACCTAACCTAACCCAATCTAACATCTCGGCGGTAATATTTGACAACATTCCTGGCGAGTTGGACTCTACGTCTCCGCGGAACCTTTATATACATCAATAACGTAATATAACATAACCTAACGCACCCTAACATCTCGGCGGTAATATTTGACAACATTCCTGGCGAGTTGGACTCTACGTCTCCGTATGACCTTCATATACATCAATAACGTAATATAACCTAACCTAACCCAACCTATCATCTCGGCGGTAATATTTGACAACATTCCTGGCGAGTTGGCATCTACGTCTCCCTGGGACCCTTATATACATCTGTAACGTAATATAACGTAACCTATCCCAACCTAACATTTCGGCGGTAATATTTGACAACATTCCTGGCTTATAGGCATCTACTTCCCCGTGGGACCTTTATATACTTCAATAACGTAATATAACCTAACCTAACACAACCTAACATCTCGGCGGTAATATTTGACATCATTCCTGGCGAGTTGGCATCTACGTCTCCCTGGGACCCTTATATACATCTGTAACGGAATATAACGTAACCTATCCCAACCTAACATCTCGGCGGTAATATTTGACAACATTCCTGGCGAGTTGGCATCTACGTCACCCTGGGACCCTTATATACATCTGTAACGTAATATAACGTAACCTATCCCAACCTAACATCTCGGCGGTAATATCTGACAACATTCCTGGCTTATAGGCATCTACTTCTCCGTGGGACCTTTATATACTTCAATAACGTAATATAACCTAACCTAACCCAACCTAACATCTCGGCGGTAATATTTGACATCATTCCTGGCGAGTTGGTCTCTACGTCTCCGTTTGACCTTCATATACATCAATAACGTAATATAACCTAACGTAAACCAACCTATCATCACGGCGGTAATATTTGACAACATTCCGGGCGAGATGGCCTCCACGTCTCCGTTTGACCTTCATATACATCAATAACGTAATATAACCTAACCTAACACAACCTATCATCTCGGCGGTAATATTTGACAACATTCCTGGCCAGTTGGCATCTCCGTCTCCGTGGGACCCTTATATACATCAATAACGTAATATAACCAAACCTAACCCAACCTAACCTCTCGGCGGTAATATTTGACATCATTCCTGGCGAGTTGGCCTCTACGTCTCCGTTTGAGCTTCATATACATCAATAACGTAATATAACCTAACCTAAACCAACCTATCATGACGGCGGTAATATTTGACAACATTCCTGGCGAGTTGGCCTCTACGTCTCCGTGGGACGTTTATATACATCAATAACGTAATATAACCTAACCTAACCCAATCTAACATCTCGGCGGTAATATTTGACAACATTCCTGGCGAGTTGGACTCTACGTCTCCGCGGAACCTTTATATACATCAATAACGTAATATAACATAACCTAACGCACCCTAACATCTCGGCGGTAATATTTGACAACATTCCTGGCGAGTTGGACTCTACGTCTCCGTATGACCTTCATATACATCAATAACGTAATATAACCTAACCTAACCCAACCTATGATCTCGGCGGTAATATTTGACAACATTCCTGGCGAGTTGGCATCTACGTCTCCCTGGGACCCTTATATACATCTGTAACGTAATATAAGGTAACCTATCCCAACCTAACATCTCGGCGGTAATATTTGACAACATTCCTGGCTTATAGGCATCTACTTCTCCGTGGGACCTTTATATACTTCAATAACGTTATATAACCTAACCTAACCCAACCTAACATCTCGGCGGTAATATTTGACATCATTCCTGGCGAGTTGGTCTCTACGTCTCCGTTTGACCTTCATATACATCCATAACGTAATATAACCTAATGTAAACCAACCTATCATCACGGCGGTAATATTTGCCAACATTCCGGGCGAGATGGCCTCTACGTCTCCGTTTGACCTTCATACACATCAATAACGTAATATAACCTAACCTAACACAACCTATCATCTCGGCGGTAATATTTGACAACATTCCTGGCTTATAGGCATCTACTTCTCCGTGGGACCTTTATATACTTCAATAACGTAATATAACCTAACCTAACCCAACCTAACATCTCGGCGCTAATATTTGACATCATTCCTGGCGAGTTGGCCTCTACGTCTCCGTTTGACCTTCATATACATCAATAACGTAACATAAGCTAACCTAACACAACCTAACATCTCGGCGGTAATATTTGACAACATTCCTGGCGAGTTGGCTTCTACGTCTCCGTTTGACCTTCATATACATCAATAACGTAATACACTCTAACCTAACCCAACCTAACATCTCGGGGAGTAATATTTGACAACATTCGTTGCGAGTTGGCTTCTCCGTCTCCGTGGGACCTTTATATACATCAATAACGTAATATAACCTAACCTAACCCAACCTAACCTCTCGGCGGTAATATTTGACATCATTCCTGGCGAGTTGGCCTCTACGTCTCCGTTTGAGCTTCATATACATCAATAACGTAATATAACCTAACCTAAACCAACCTATCATGACGGCGGTAATATTTGACAACATTCCTGGCGAGTTGGCCTCTACGTCTCCGTGGGACGTTTATATACATCAATAACGTAATATAACCTAACCTAACCCAATCTAACATCTCGGCGGTAATATTTGACAACATTCCTGGCGAGTTGGACTCTACGTCTCCGCGGAACCTTTATATACATCAATAACGTAATATAACATAACCTAACGCACCCTAACATCTCGGCGGTAATATTTGACAACATTCCTGGCGAGTTGGACTCTACGTCTCCGTATGACCTTCATATACATCAATAACGTAATATAACCTAACCTAACCCAACCTATCATCTCGGCGGTAATATTTGACAACATTCCTGGCGAGTTGGCATCTACGTCTCCCTGGGACCCTTATATACATCTGTAACGTAATATAACGTAACCTATCCCAACCTAACATTTCGGCGGTAATATTTGACAACATTCCTGGCTTATAGGCATCTACTTCCCCGTGGGACCTTTATATACTTCAATAACGTAATATAACCTAACCTAACACAACCTAACATCTCGGCGGTAATATTTGACATCATTCCTGGCGAGTTGGCATCTACGTCTCCCTGGGACCCTTATATACATCTGTAACGGAATATAACGTAACCTATCCCAACCTAACATCTCGGCGGTAATATTTGACAACATTCCTGGCGAGTTGGCATCTACGTCACCCTGGGACCCTTATATACATCTGTAACGTAATATAACGTAACCTATCCCAACCTAACATCTCGGCGGTAATATCTGACAACATTCCTGGCTTATAGGCATCTACTTCTCCGTTTGACTTTCATATACATCAATAACGTAACATAAGCTAACCTAACACAACCTAACATCTCGGCGGTAATATTTGACAACATTCCTGGCGAGTTGGCTTCTACGTCTCCGTTTGACCTTCATATACATCAATAACGTAATACACTCTAACCTAACCCAACCTAACATCTCGGGGAGTAATATTTGACAACATTCGTTGCGAGTTGGCTTCTCCGTCTCCGTGGGACCTTTATATACATCAATAACGTAATATAACCTAACCTAACCCAACCTAACCTCTCGGCGGTAATATTTGACATCATTCCTGGCGAGTTGGCCTCTACGTCTCCGTTTGAGCTTCATATACATCAATAACGTAATATAACCTAACCTAAACCAACCTATCATGACGGCGGTAATATTTGACAACATTCCTGGCGAGTTGGCCTCTACGTCTCCGTGGGACGTTTATATACATCAATAACGTAATATAACCTAACCTAACCCAATCTAACATCTCGGCGGTAATATTTGACAACATTCCTGGCGAGTTGGACTCTACGTCTCCGCGGAACCTTTATATACATCAATAACGTAATATAACATAACCTAACGCACCCTAACATCTCGGCGGTAATATTTGACAACATTCCTGGCGAGTTGGACTCTACGTCTCCGTATGACCTTCATATACATCAATAACGTAATATAACCTAACCTAACCCAACCTATCATCTCGGCGGTAATATTTGACAACATTCCTGGCGAGTTGGCATCTACGTCTCCCTGGGACCCTTATATACATCTGTAACGTAATATAACGTAACCTATCCCAACCTAACATTTCGGCGGTAATATTTGACAACATTCCTGGCTTATAGGCATCTACTTCCCCGTGGGACCTTTATATACTTCAATAACGTAATATAACCTAACCTAACACAACCTAACATCTCGGCGGTAATATTTGACATCATTCCTGGCGAGTTGGCATCTACGTCTCCCTGGGACCCTTATATACATCTGTAACGGAATATAACGTAACCTATCCCAACCTAACATCTCGGCGGTAATATTTGACAACATTCCTGGCGAGTTGGCATCTACGTCACCCTGGGACCCTTATATACATCTGTAACGTAATATAACGTAACCTATCCCAACCTAACATCTCGGCGGTAATATCTGACAACATTCCTGGCTTATAGGCATCTACTTCTCCGTGGGACCTTTATATACTTCAATAACGTAATATAACCTAACCTAACCCAACCTAACATCTCGGCGGTAATATTTGACATCATTCCTGGCGAGTTGGTCTCTACGTCTCCGTTTGACCTTCATATACATCAATAACGTAATATAACCTAACGTAAACCAACCTATCATCACGGCGGTAATATTTGACAACATTCCGGGCGAGATGGCCTCCACGTCTCCGTTTGACCTTCATATACATCAATAACGTAATATAACCTAACCTAACACAACCTATCATCTCGGCGGTAATATTTGACAACATTCCTGGCCAGTTGGCATCTCCGTCTCCGTGGGACCCTTATATACATCAATAACGTAATATAACCAAACCTAACCCAACCTAACATGTCGGCGGCAATATTTGACAACATTCCTGGCGAGTTGGAATCTACGTCTCCGTGTAACCCTCATATACATCAATAACGTAATATAACGTAACCTAACCCAACCTATCATCTCGGCGGTAATATTTTACAACATTCCTGGCGAGTTGGCATCTCCGTCTCCGTGGGACCCTTAGATACATCTGTAACGTAATATAACCTAACCTAACCCAACCTAACATCTCGGCGGTAATATTTGACAACATTCCTGGCGAGTTGGCATCTACGTCTCCGTTTGACTTTCATATACATCAATAACGTAACATAAGCTAACCTAACAGAACCTAACATCTCGGCGGTAATATTTGACAACATTCCTGGCGAGTTGGCTTCTACGTCTCCGTTTGACCTTCATATACATCAACAACGTAATATACCCTAACCTAACCCAACCGAACATCTCGGGGGGTAATATTTGACAACATTCGTTGCGAGTTGGCTTCTCCGCCTCCGTGGGACCTTTATATACATCAATAACGTAATATAACCTAACCTAACCCAACCTAACCTCTCGGCGGTAATATTTGACATCATTCCTGGCGAGTTGGCCTCTACGTCTCCGTTTGACCTTCATATACATCAATAACGTAATATACCCTAACCTAACCCAACCTAACATCTCGGGGGGTAATATTTGACAACATTCGTTGCGAGTTGGCTTCTCCGCCTCCGTGGGACCTTTATATACATCAATAACGTAATATAACCTATCCTAACCCAACCTAACCTCTCGGCGGTAATATTTGACAACATTCCTGGCGAGTTGGCCTCTACGTCTCCGTGGGACATTTATATACTTCAATACCGTAATATAACCAAATCTATCCCAACCTAACATGTCGGGGGTAATATTTGACAACATTCCTGGCGAGTTGGCCTCTACGTCTCCGTTTGAATTTCGTATACATCAATAACGTAATATAACCTAACCTAATACAACCTATCATCTCGGCGGTAATATTTGACAACATGCCTGGCGAGTTGGCCTCTACGTCTCCGTGGGACATTTATATACTTCAATACCGTAATATAACCAAATCTAGCCCAACCTAACATGTCGGGGGTAATATTTGACAATATTCCTGGCGAGTTGGCCTCTACGTCTCCGTGTAACCCTCATATACATCAATAACGTAATATAACGTAACCTAACCCAACCTATCATCTCGGCGTTAATATTTGACAACATTCCTGGCGAGTTGGCCTCTACATAGCCGTGGGACCTTTATATACATCAATACCGTAATATAACCTAACCTAACCCAACCTAACATCTCGGCGCTAATATTTGACTACATTCCTGGCTTGTTGGCCTCTACGTCTCCGTGGGACCCTTAGATACATCTGTAACGTAATATAACCTAACCTAACCCAACCTAACATCTCGGCGGTAATATTTGACAACATTCCTGGCGAGTTGGCTTCTACGTCTCCGTTTGACCTTCATATACATCAATAACGTAATATAACCTAACCTAACCCAACCTAACATCTCGGGGGGTAATATTTGACAACATTCGTTGCGAGTTGGCTTCTCCCTCTCCGTGGGACCTTTATATACATCAATAACGTAATATAACCTAACCTAACCCAACCTAACCTCTCGGCGGTAATATTTGACATCATTCCTGGCGAGTTGGCCTCTACGTCTCCGTTTGAGCTTCATATACATCAATAACGTAATATAACCTAACCTAAACCAACCTATCATGACGGCGGTAATATTTGACAACATTCCTGGCGAGTTGGCCTCTACGTCTCCGTGGGACGTTTATATACATCAATAACGTAATATAACCTAACCTAACCCAATCTAACATCTCGGCGGTAATATTTGACAACATTCCTGGCGAGTTGGACTCTACGTCTCCGCGGAACCTTTATATACATCAATAACGTAATATAACATAACCTAACGCACCCTAACATCTCGGCGGTAATATTTGACAACATTCCTGGCGAGTTGGACTCTACGTCTCCGTATGACCTTCATATACATCAATAACGTAATATAACCTAACCTAACCCAACCTATCATCTCGGCGGTAATATTTGACAACATTCCTGGCGAGTTGGCATCTACGTCTCCCTGGGACCCTTATATACATCTGAAACGTAATATAACGTAACCTATCCCAACCTAACATCTCGGCGGTAATATTTGACAACATTCCTGGCTTATAGGCATCTACTTCCCCGTGGGACCTTTATATACTTCAATAACGTAATATAACCTAACCTAACACAACCTAACATCTCGGCGGTAATATTTGACATCATTCCTGGCGAGTTGGCATCTACGTCTCCCTGGGACCCTTATATACATCTGTAACGGAATATAACGTAACCTATACCAACCTAACATCTCGGCGGTAATATTTGACAACATTCCTGGCGAGTTGGCATCTACGTCTCCCTGGGACCCTTATATACATCTGTAACGTAATATAACGTAACCTATCCCAACCTAACATCTCGGCGGTAATATTTGACAACATTCCTGGCTTATAGGCATCTACTTCTCCGTGGGACCTTTATATACTTCAATAACGTTATATAACCTAACCTAACCCAACCTAACATCTCGGCGGTAATATTTGACATCATTCCTGGCGAGTTGGTCTCTACGTCTCCGTTTGACCTTCATATACACCAATAACGTAATATAACCTAACGTAAACCAACCTATCATCACGGCGGTAATATTTGCCAACATTCCGGGCGAGATGGCCTCTACGTCTCCGTTTGACCTTCATACACATCAATAACGTAATATAACCTAACCTAACACAACCTATCATCTCGGCGGTAATATTTGACAACATTCCTGGCTTATAGGCATCTACTTCTCCGTGGGACCTTTATATACTTCAATAACGTAATATAACCTAACCTAACCCAACCTAACATCTCGGCGCTAATATTTGACATCATTCCTGGCGAGTTGGCCTCTACGTCTCCGTTTGACCTTCATATACATCAATAACGTAACATAAGCTAACCTAACACAACCTAACATCTCGGCGGTAATATTTGACAACATTCCTGGCGAGTTGGCTTCTACATCTCCGTTTGACCTTCATATACATCAATAACGTAATACACTCTAACCTAACCCAACCTAACATCTCGGGGAGTAATATTTGACAACATTCGTTGCGAGTTGGCTTCTCCGTCTCCGTGGGACCTTTATATACATCAATAACGTAATATAACCTAACCTAACCCAACCTAACCTCTCGGCGGTAATATTTGACATCATTCCTGGCGAGTTGGCCTCTACGTCTCCGTTTGAGCTTCATATACATCAATAACGTAATATAACCTAACCTAAACCAACCTATCATGACGGCGGTAATATTTGGCAACATTCCTGGCGAGTTGGCCTCTACGTCTCCGTGGGACGTTTATATACATCAATAACGTAATATAACCTAACCTAACCCAATCTAACATCTCGGCGGTAATATTTGACAACATTCCTGGCGAGTTGGACTCTACGTCTCCGCGGAACCTTTATATACATCAATAACGTAATATAACATAACCTAACGCACCCTAACATCTCGGCGGTAATATTTGACAACATTCCTGGCGAGTTGGACTCTACGTCTCCGTATGACCTTCATATACATCAATAACGTAATATAACCTAACCTAACCCAACCTATCATCTCGGCGGTAATATTTGACAACATTCCTGGCGAGTTGGCATCTACGTCTCCCTGGGACCCTTATATACATCTGTAACGTAATATAACGTAACCTATCCCAACCTAACATTTCGGCGGTAATATTTGACAACATTCCTGGCTTATAGGCATCTACTTCCCCGTGGGACCTTTATATACTTCAGTAACGTAATATAACCTAACCTAACACAACCTAACATCTCGGCGGTAATATTTGACAACATTCCTGGCCAGTTGGCATGTCCGTCTCCGTGGGACCCTTATATACATCAATAACGTAATATAACCTAACCTAACCCAACCTAACATCTCGGTGCTAATATTTGACTACATTCTTGGCTTGTTGGCCTCTACGTCTCCGTGGGACCCTTAGATACATCTGTAACGTAATATAACCTAACCTAACCCAACCTAACATCTCGGCGGTAATATTTGACAACATTCCTGGCGAGTTGGCCTCTACGTCTCCGTTTGACTTTCATATACGTCAATAACGTAACATAAGCTAACCTAACACAACCTAACATCTCGGCGGTAATATTTGACAACATTCTTGGCGAGTTGGCCTCTACGTTTCCGTTTGACCTTCATATATATCAATAACGTAATATAACCTAACCTAACCCAACCTATCATCTCGGCGGTAATATTTGACAACATTCCTGGCGAGCTGGCTTCTCCGTCTCCGTGGGACACTTATATACATCAATAACGTAATATAACAAAACCTAACCCAACCTAACATGTCGGCGGTAATATTTGACAACATTCCTGGCGAGTTGGCATCTACGTCTCCCTGGGACCTTTATATACATCAATAACGTAATATAACCTAACCTAACCCAACCTAACATCTCGGGGCTAATATTTGACAACATTCCTGGCGAGTTGGCCTCTACGTCTCCGTTTGACTTTCATATACATCAATAACGTAACATAAGCTAACCTAACACAACCTAACATCTCGGCGGTAATATTTGACAACATTCCTGGCGAGTTGGCTTCTACGTCTCCGTTTGACCTTCACATACATCAATAACGTAATATAACCTAACCTAACCCAACCTAACATCTCGGGGGGTAATATTTGACAACATTCGTTGCGAGTTGGCTTCTCCGTCTCCGTGGGACCTTTATATACATCAATAACGTAATATAACCTAACCTAACCCAACCTAACATCTCGGCGGTAATATTTGACATCATTCCTGGCGAGTTGGTCTCTACGTCTCCGTTTGACCTTCATATACATCAATAACGTAATATAACCTAACGTAAACCAACCTATCATCACGGCGGTAATGTTTGACAACATTCCTGGCGAGTTGGCCTCTACGTCTCCGTTTGACCTTCATATACATCAATAACGTAACATAAGCTAACCTAACACAACCTAACATCTCGGCGGTAATATTTGACAACATTCCTGGCGAGATGGCTTCTACGTCTCCGTTTGACCTTCATATACATCAATAACGTAATATACCCTAACCTAACCCAACCTAACATCTCGGGGGGTAATATTTGACAACATTCGTTGCGAGTTGGCTTCTCCGTCTCCGTGGGACCTTTATATACATCAATAACGTAATATAACCTAACCTAACCCAACCTAACCTCTCGGCGGTAATATTTGACATCATTCCTGGCGAGTTGGCCTCTACGTCTCCGTTTGAGCTTCATATACATCAATAACGTAATATAACCTAACCTAAACCAACCTATCATGACGGCGGTAATATTTGACAACATTACTGGCGAGTTGGCCTCTACGTCTCCGTTTGACTTTCATATACATCAATAACGTAACATAAGCTAACCTAACACAACCTAACATCTCGGCGGTAATATTTGACAACATTCCTGGCGAGTTGGCTTCTACGTCTCCGTTTGACCTTCATATACATCAATAACGTAATATAACCTAACCTAACCCAACCTAACATCTCGGGGGGTAATATTTGACAACATTCGTTGCGAGTTGGCTTCTCCGTCTCCGTGGGACCTTTATATACATCAATAACGTAATATAACCTAACCTAACCCAACCTAACATCTCGGCGGTAATATTTCACATCATTCCTGGCGACTTGGCCTCTCCGTCTCCGTTTGACCTTCATATACATCAATAACGTAATATAACCTAACCTAACCCAACCTAACATCTCGGCGGTAATATTTGACATCATTCCTGGCGAGTTGGCCTCTACGTCTCCGTTTGACCTTCATATACATCAATAACGTAATATAACCTAACCTAACACAACCTATCATCTCGGCGGTAATATTTGAGAACATTCCTGGCGAGTTGGCCTCTACGTCTCCGTGGGACTTTTATATACATCAATAACGTAATATAACCTAACCTACCCCAACCTAACATCTCTGCGGTAATATTTGACATCATTCCTGGCGATTTGGCCTCTACGTCTCCGTTTGAATTTCGTATACATCAATAACGTAATATAACCTAACCTAACCCAACCTAACATCTCGGCGGTAATATTTGACATCATTCCTGGCGAGTTGGCATCTACGTCTCCCTGGGACCCTTATATACATCTGTAACGTAATATAACGTAACCTATCCCAACCTAACATCTCGGCGGTAATATTTGACAACATTCCTGGCGAGTTGGCATCTACGTCTCCCTGGGACCTTTATATACATCAATAACGTAATATAACCTAACCTAACCCAACCTAACATCTCGGGGCTAATATTTGACAACATTCCTGGCGAGTTGGCCTCTACGTCTCCGTTTGACTTTCATATACATCAATAACGTAACATAAGCTAACCTAACACAACCTAACATCTCGGCGGTAATATTTGACAACATTCCTGACGAGTTGGCCTCTACGTCTCCGTATGACCTTCATATACATCAATAACGTAATATAACCTAACCTAACCCAACCTATCACCTCGGCGGTAATATTTGACAACATTCCTGGCTTATAGGCATCTACTTCTCCGTTTGACCTTCATATACATCAATAACGTAATATAACCTAACCTAACACAACCTATCATCTCGGCGGTAATATTTGACAACATTCCTGGCGAGTTGGACTCTACGTCTCCGTATGACCTTCATATACATCAATAACGTAATATAACCTAACCTAACCCAACCTATGATCTCGGCGGTAATATTTGACAACATTCCTGGCGAGTTGGCATCTACGTCTCCCTGGGACCCTTATATACATCTGTAACGTAATATAAGGTAACCTATCCCAACCTAACATCTCGGCGGTAATATTTGACAACATTCCTGGCTTATAGGCATCTACTTCTCCGTGGGACCTTTATATACTTCAATAACGTTATATAACCTAACCTAACCCAACCTAACATCTCGGCGGTAATATTTGACATCATTCCTGGCGAGTTGGTCTCTACGTCTCCGTTTGACCTTCATATACATCCATAACGTAATATAACCTAATGTAAACCAACCTATCATCACGGCGGTAATATTTGCCAACATTCCGGGCGAGATGGCCTCTACGTCTCCGTTTGACCTTCATACACATCAATAACGTAATATAACCTAACCTAACACAACCTATCATCTCGGCGGTAATATTTGACAACATTCCTGGCTTATAGGCATCTACTTCTCCGTGGGACCTTTATATACTTCAATAACGTAATATAACCTAACCTAACCCAACCTAACATCTCGGCGCTAATATTTGACATCATTCCTGGCGAGTTGGCCTCTACGTCTCCGTTTGACCTTCATATACATCAATAACGTAACATAAGCTAACCTAACACAACCTAACATCTCGGCGGTAATATTTGACAACATTCCTGGCGAGTTGGCTTCTACGTCTCCGTTTGACCTTCATATACATCAATAACGTAATACACTCTAACCTAACCCAACCTAACATCTCGGGGAGTAATATTTGACAACATTCGTTGCGAGTTGGCTTCTCCGTCTCCGTGGGACCTTTATATACATCAATAACGTAATATAACCTAACCTAACCCAACCTAACATCTCGGCGGTAATATTTGACATCATTCCTGGCGAGTTGGCCTCTACGTCTCCGTTTGAGCTTCATATACATCAATAACGTAATATAACCTAACCTAAACCAACCTATCATGACGGCGGTAATATTTGACAACATTCCTGGCGAGTTGGCCTCTACGTCTCCGTGGGACGTTTATATACATCAATAACGTAATATAACCTAACCTAACCCAATCTAACATCTCGGCGGTAATATTTGACAACATTCCTGGCGAGTTGGACTCTACGTCTCCGCGGAACCTTTATATACATCAATAACGTAATATAACATAACCTAACGCACCCTAACATCTCGGCGGTAATATTTGACAACATTCCTGGCGAGTTGGACTCTACGTCTCCGTATGACCTTCATATACATCAATAACGTAATATAACCTAACCTAACCCAACCTATCATCTCGGCGGTAATATTTGACAACATTCCTGGCGAGTTGGCATCTACGTCTCCCTGGGACCCTTATATACATCTGTAACGTAATATAACGTAACCTATCCCAACCTAACATTTCGGCGGTAATATTTGACAACATTCCTGGCTTATAGGCATCTACTTCCCCGTGGGACCTTTATATACTTCAATAACGTAATATAACCTAACCTAACACAACCTAACATCTCGGCGGTAATATTTGACATCATTCCTGGCGAGTTGGCATCTACGTCTCCCTGGGACCCTTATATACATCTGTAACGGAATATAACGTAACCTATCCCAACCTAACATCTCGGCGGTAATATTTGACAACATTCCTGGCGAGTTGGCATCTACGTCACCCTGGGACCCTTATATACATCTGTAACGTAATATAACGTAACCTATCCCAACCTAACATCTCGGCGGTAATATCTGACAACATTCCTGGCTTATAGGCATCTACTTCTCCGTGGGACCTTTATATACTTCAATAACGTAATATAACCTAACCTAACCCAACCTAACATCTCGGCGGTAATATTTGACATCATTCCTGGCGAGTTGGTCTCTACGTCTCCGTTTGACCTTCATATACATCAATAACGTAATATAACCTAACGTAAACCAACCTATCATCACGGCGGTAATATTTGACAACATTCCGGGCGAGATGGCCTCCACGTCTCCGTTTGACCTTCATATACATCAATAACGTAATATAACCTAACCTAACACAACCTATCATCTCGGCGGTAATATTTGACAACATTCCTGGCCAGTTGGCATCTCCGTCTCCGTGGGACCCTTATATACATCAATAACGTAATATAACCAAACCTAACCCAACCTAACATGTCGGCGGCAATATTTGACAACATTCCTGGCGAGTTGGAATCTACGTCTCCGTGTAACCCTCATATACATCAATAACGTAATATAACGTAACCTAACCCAACCTATCATCTCGGCGGTAATATTTTACAACATTCCTGGCGAGTTGGCATCTCCGTCTCCGTGGGACCCTTAGATACATCTGTAACGTAATATAACCTAACCTAACCCAACCTAACATCTCGGCGGTAATATTTGACAACATTCCTGGCGAGTTGGCATCTACGTCTCCGTTTGACTTTCATATACATCAATAACGTAACATAAGCTAACCTAACAGAACCTAACATCTCGGCGGTAATATTTGACAACATTCCTGGCGAGTTGGCTTCTACGTCTCCGTTTGACCTTCATATACATCAACAACGTAATATACCCTAACCTAACCCAACCGAACATCTCGGGGGGTAATATTTGACAACATTCGTTGCGAGTTGGCTTCTCCGCCTCCGTGGGACCTTTATATACATCAATAACGTAATATAACCTAACCTAACCCAACCTAACCTCTCGGCGGTAATATTTGACATCATTCCTGGCGAGTTGGCCTCTACGTCTCCGTTTGACCTTCATATACATCAATAACGTAATATACCCTAACCTAACCCAACCTAACATCTCGGGGGGTAATATTTGACAACATTCGTTGCGAGTTGGCTTCTCCGCCTCCGTGGGACCTTTATATACATCAATAACGTAATATAACCTATCCTAACCCAACCTAACCTCTCGGCGGTAATATTTGACAACATTCCTGGCGAGTTGGCCTCTACGTCTCCGTGGGACATTTATATACTTCAATACCGTAATATAACCAAATCTATCCCAACCTAACATGTCGGGGGTAATATTTGACAACATTCCTGGCGAGTTGGCCTCTACGTCTCCGTTTGAATTTCGTATACATCAATAACGTAATATAACCTAACCTAATACAACCTATCATCTCGGCGGTAATATTTGACAACATGCCTGGCGAGTTGGCCTCTACGTCTCCGTGGGACATTTATATACTTCAATACCGTAATATAACCAAATCTAGCCCAACCTAACATGTCGGGGGTAATATTTGACAATATTCCTGGCGAGTTGGCCTCTACGTCTCCGTGTAACCCTCATATACATCAATAACGTAATATAACGTAACCTAACCCAACCTATCATCTCGGCGTTAATATTTGACAACATTCCTGGCGAGTTGGCCTCTACATAGCCGTGGGACCTTTATATACATCAATACCGTAATATAACCTAACCTAACCCAACCTAACATCTCGGCGCTAATATTTGACTACATTCCTGGCTTGTTGGCCTCTACGTCTCCGTGGGACCCTTAGATACATCTGTAACGTAATATAACCTAACCTAACCCAACCTAACATCTCGGCGGTAATATTTGACAACATTCCTGGCGAGTTGGCTTCTACGTCTCCGTTTGACCTTCATATACATCAATAACGTAATATAACCTAACCTAACCCAACCTAACATCTCGGGGGGTAATATTTGACAACATTCGTTGCGAGTTGGCTTCTCCGTCTCCGTGGGACCTTTATATACATCAATAACGTAATATAACCTAACCTAACCCAACCTAACCTCTCGGCGGTAATATTTGACATCATTCCTGGCGAGTTGGCCTCTACGTCTCCGTTTGAGCTTCATATACATCAATAACGTAATATAACCTAACCTAAACCAACCTGTCATGACGGCGGTAATATTTGACAACATTCCTGGCGAGTTGGCCTCTACGTCTCCGTGGGACGTTTATATACATCAATAACGTAATATAACCTAACCTAACCCAATCTAACATCTCGGCGGTAATATTTGACAACATTCCTGGCGAGTTGGACTCTACGTCTCCGCGGAACCTTTATATACATCAATAACGTAATATAACATAACCTAACGCACCCTAACATCTCGGCGGTAATATTTGACAACATTCCTGGCGAGTTGGACTCTACGTCTCCGTATGACCTTCATATACATCAATAACGTAATATAACCTAACCTAACCCAACCTATCATCTCGGCGGTAATATTTGACAACATTCCTGGCGAGTTGGCATCTACGTCTCCCTGGGACCCTTATATACATCTGAAACGTAATATAACGTAACCTATCCCAACCTAACATCTCGGCGGTAATATTTGACAACATTCCTGGCTTATAGGCATCTACTTCCCCGTGGGACCTTTATATACTTCAATAACGTAATATAACCTAACCTAACACAACCTAACATCTCGGCGGTAATATTTGACATCATTCCTGGCGAGTTGGCATCTACGTCTCCCTGGGACCCTTATATACATCTGTAACGGAATATAACGTAACCTATACCAACCTAACATCTCGGCGGTAATATTTGACAACATTCCTGGCGAGTTGGCATCTACGTCTCCCTGGGACCCTTATATACATCTGTAACGTAATATAACGTAACCTATCCCAACCTAACATCTCGGCGGTAATATTTGACAACATTCCTGGCTTATAGGCATCTACTTCTCCGTGGGACCTTTATATACTTCAATAACGTTATATAACCTAACCTAACCCAACCTAACATCTCGGCGGTAATATTTGACATCATTCCTGGCGAGTTGGTCTCTACGTCTCCGTTTGACCTTCATATACACCAATAACGTAATATAACCTAACGTAAACCAACCTATCATCACGGCGGTAATATTTGCCAACATTCCGGGCGAGATGGCCTCTACGTCTCCGTTTGACCTTCATACACATCAATAACGTAATATAACCTAACCTAACACAACCTATCATCTCGGCGGTAATATTTGACAACATTCCTGGCTTATAGGCATCTACTTCTCCGTGGGACCTTTATATACTTCAATAACGTAATATAACCTAACCTAACCCAACCTAACATCTCGGCGCTAATATTTGACATCATTCCTGGCGAGTTGGCCTCTACGTCTCCGTTTGACCTTCATATACATCAATAACGTAACATAAGCTAACCTAACACAACCTAACATCTCGGCGGTAATATTTGACAACATTCCTGGCGAGTTGGCTTCTACATCTCCGTTTGACCTTCATATACATCAATAACGTAATACACTCTAACCTAACCCAACCTAACATCTCGGGGAGTAATATTTGACAACATTCGTTGCGAGTTGGCTTCTCCGTCTCCGTGGGACCTTTATATACATCAATAACGTAATATAACCTAACCTAACCCAACCTAACCTCTCGGCGGTAATATTTGACATCATTCCTGGCGAGTTGGCCTCTACGTCTCCGTTTGAGCTTCATATACATCAATAACGTAATATAACCTAACCTAAACCAACCTATCATGACGGCGGTAATATTTGGCAACATTCCTGGCGAGTTGGCCTCTACGTCTCCGTGGGACGTTTATATACATCAATAACGTAATATAACCTAACCTAACCCAATCTAACATCTCGGCGGTAATATTTGACAACATTCCTGGCGAGTTGGACTCTACGTCTCCGCGGAACCTTTATATACATCAATAACGTAATATAACATAACCTAACGCACCCTAACATCTCGGCGGTAATATTTGACAACATTCCTGGCGAGTTGGACTCTACGTCTCCGTATGACCTTCATATACATCAATAACGTAATATAACCTAACCTAACCCAACCTATCATCTCGGCGGTAATATTTGACAACATTCCTGGCGAGTTGGCATCTACGTCTCCCTGGGACCCTTATATACATCTGTAACGTAATATAACGTAACCTATCCCAACCTAACATTTCGGCGGTAATATTTGACAACATTCCTGGCTTATAGGCATCTACTTCCCCGTGGGACCTTTATATACTTCAGTAACGTAATATAACCTAACCTAACACAACCTAACATCTCGGCGGTAATATTTGACAACATTCCTGGCCAGTTGGCATGTCCGTCTCCGTGGGACCCTTATATACATCAATAACGTAATATAACCTAACCTAACCCAACCTAACATCTCGGTGCTAATATTTGACTACATTCTTGGCTTGTTGGCCTCTACGTCTCCGTGGGACCCTTAGATACATCTGTAACGTAATATAACCTAACCTAACCCAACCTAACATCTCGGCGGTAATATTTGACAACATTCCTGGCGAGTTGGCCTCTACGTCTCCGTTTGACTTTCATATACGTCAATAACGTAACATAAGCTAACCTAACACAACCTAACATCTCGGCGGTAATATTTGACAACATTCTTGGCGAGTTGGCCTCTACGTTTCCGTTTGACCTTCATATATATCAATAACGTAATATAACCTAACCTAACCCAACCTATCATCTCGGCGGTAATATTTGACAACATTCCTGGCGAGCTGGCTTCTCCGTCTCCGTGGGACACTTATATACATCAATAACGTAATATAACAAAACCTAACCCAACCTAACATGTCGGCGGTAATATTTGACAACATTCCTGGCGAGTTGGCATCTACGTCTCCCTGGGACCTTTATATACATCAATAACGTAATATAACCTAACCTAACCCAACCTAACATCTCGGGGCTAATATTTGACAACATTCCTGGCGAGTTGGCCTCTACGTCTCCGTTTGACTTTCATATACATCAATAACGTAACATAAGCTAACCTAACACAACCTAACATCTCGGCGGTAATATTTGACAACATTCCTGGCGAGTTGGCTTCTACGTCTCCGTTTGACCTTCACATACATCAATAACGTAATATAACCTAACCTAACCCAACCTAACATCTCGGGGGGTAATATTTGACAACATTCGTTGCGAGTTGGCTTCTCCGTCTCCGTGGGACCTTTATATACATCAATAACGTAATATAACCTAACCTAACCCAACCTAACATCTCGGCGGTAATATTTGACATCATTCCTGGCGAGTTGGTCTCTACGTCTCCGTTTGACCTTCATATACATCAATAACGTAATATAACCTAACGTAAACCAACCTATCATCACGGCGGTAATGTTTGACAACATTCCTGGCGAGTTGGCCTCTACGTCTCCGTTTGACCTTCATATACATCAATAACGTAACATAAGCTAACCTAACACAACCTAACATCTCGGCGGTAATATTTGACAACATTCCTGGCGAGATGGCTTCTACGTCTCCGTTTGACCTTCATATACATCAATAACGTAATATACCCTAACCTAACCCAACCTAACATCTCGGGGGGTAATATTTGACAACATTCGTTGCGAGTTGGCTTCTCCGTCTCCGTGGGACCTTTATATACATCAATAACGTAATATAATCTAACCTAACCCAACCTAACCTCTCGGCGGTAATATTTGACATCATTCCTGGCGAGTTGGCCTCTACGTCTCCGTTTGAGCTTCATATACATCAATAACGTAATATAACCTAACCTAAACCAACCTATCATGACGGCGGTAATATTTGACAACATTCCTGGCGAGTTGGCCTCTACGTCTCCGTGGGACGTTTATATACATCAATAACGTAATATAACCTAACCTAACCCAATCTAACATCTCGGCGGTAATATTTGACAACATTCCTGGCGAGTTGGACTCTACGTCTCCGCGGAACCTTTATATACATCAATAACGTAATATAACATAACCTAACGCACCCTAACATCTCGGCGGTAATATTTGACAACATTCCTGGCGAGTTGGACTCTACGTCTCCGTATGACCTTCATATACATCAATAACGTAATATAACCTAACCTAACCCAACCTATCATCTCGGCGGTAATATTTGACAACATTCCTGGCGAGTTGGCATCTACGTCTCCCTGGGACCCTTATATACATCTGTAACGTAATATAACGTAACCTATCCCAACCTAACATTTCGGCGGTAATATTTGACAACATTCCTGGCTTATAGGCATCTACTTCCCCGTGGGACCTTTATATACTTCAGTAACGTAATATAACCTAACCTAACACAACCTAACATCTCGGCGGTAATATTTGACAACATTCCTGGCCAGTTGGCATGTCCGTCTCCGTGGGACCCTTATATACATCAATAACGTAATATAACCTAACCTAACCCAACCTAACATCTCGGTGCTAATATTTGACTACATTCTTGGCTTGTTGGCCTCTACGTCTCCGTGGGACCCTTAGATACATCTGTAACGTAATATAACCTAACCTAACCCAACCTAACATCTCGGCGGTAATATTTGACAACATTCCTGGCGAGTTGGCCTCTACGTCTCCGTTTGACTTTCATATACGTCAATAACGTAACATAAGCTAACCTAACACAACCTAACATCTCGGCGGTAATATTTGACAACATTCTTGGCGAGTTGGCCTCTACGTTTCCGTTTGACCTTCATATATATCAATAACGTAATATAACCTAACCTAACCCAACCTATCATCTCGGCGGTAATATTTGACAACATTCCTGGCGAGCTGGCTTCTCCGTCTCCGTGGGACACTTATATACATCAATAACGTAATATAACAAAACCTAACCCAACCTAACATGTCGGCGGTAATATTTGACAACATTCCTGGCGAGTTGGCATCTACGTCTCCCTGGGACCTTTATATACATCAATAACGTAATATAACCTAACCTAACCCAACCTAACATCTCGGGGCTAATATTTGACAACATTCCTGGCGAGTTGGCCTCTACGTCTCCGTTTGACTTTCATATACATCAATAACGTAACATAAGCTAACCTAACACAACCTAACATCTCGGCGGTAATATTTGACAACATTCCTGGCGAGTTGGCTTCTACGTCTCCGTTTGACCTTCATATACATCAATAACGTAATATAACCTAACCTAACCCAACCTAACATCTCGGGGGGTAATATTTGACAACATTCGTTGCGAGTTGGCTTCTCCGTCTCCGTGGGACCTTTATATACATCAATAACGTAATATAACCTAACCTAACCCAACCTAACATCTCGGCGGTAATATTTGACATCATTCCTGTCGAGTTGGTCTCTACGTCTCCGTTTGACCTTCATATACATCAATAACGTAATATAACCTAACGTAAACCAACCTATCATCACGGCGGTAATGTTTGACAACATTCCTGGCGAGTTGGCCTCTACGTCTCCGTTTGACCTTCATATACATCAATAACGTAACATAAGCTAACCTAACACAACCTAACATCTCGGCGGTAATATTTGACAACATTCCTGGCGAGATGGCTTCTACGTCTCCGTTTGACCTTCATATACATCAATAACGTAATATACCCTAACCTAACCCAACCTAACATCTCGGGGGGTAATATTTGACAACATTCGTTGCGAGTTGGCTTCTCCGTCTCCGTGGGACCTTTATATACATCAATAACGTAATATAACCTAACCTAACCCAACCTAACCTCTCGGCGGTAATATTTGACATCATTCCTGGCGAGTTGGCCTCTACGTCTCCGTTTGAGCTTCATATACATCAATAACGTAATATAACCTAACCTAAACCAACCTATCATGACGGCGGTAATATTTGACAACATTACTGGCGAGTTGGCCTCTACGTCTCCGTTTGACTTTCATATACATCAATAACGTAACATAAGCTAACCTAACACAACCTAACATCTCGGCGGTAATATTTGACAACATTCCTGGCGAGTTGGCTTCTACGTCTCCGTTTGACCTTCATATACATCAATAACGTAATATAACCTAACCTAACCCAACCTAACATCTCGGGGGGTAATATTTGACAACATTCGTTGCGAGTTGGCTTCTCCGTCTCCGTGGGACCTTTATATACATCAATAACGTAATATAACCTAACCTAACCCAACCTAACATCTCGGCGGTAATATTTCACATCATTCCTGGCGACTTGGCCTCTCCGTCTCCGTTTGACCTTCATATACATCAATAACGTAATATAACCTAACCTAACCCAACCTAACATCTCGGCGGTAATATTTGACATCATTCCTGGCGAGTTGGCCTCTACGTCTCCGTTTGACCTTCATATACATCAATAACGTAATATAACCTAACCTAACACAACCTATCATCTCGGCGGTAATATTTGAGAACATTCCTGGCGAGTTGGCCTCTACGTCTCCGTGGGACTTTTATATACATCAATAACGTAATATAACCTAACCTACCCCAACCTAACATCTCTGCGGTAATATTTGACGTCATTCCTGGCGATTTGGCCTCTACGTCTCCGTTTGAATTTCGTATACATCAATAACGTAATATAACCTAACCTAACCCAACCTAACATCTCGGCGGTAATATTTGACATCATTCCTGGCGAGTTGGCATCTACGTCTCCCTGGGACGCTTATATACATCTGTAACGTAATATAACGTAACCTATCCCAACCTAACATCTCGGCGGTAATATTTGACAACATTCCTGGCGAGTTGGACTCTACGTCTCCGTGGAACCTTTATATACATCAATAACGTAATATAACATAACCTAACGCACCCTAACATCTCGGCGGTAATATTTGACAACATTCCTGACGAGTTGGCCTCTACGTCTCCGTATGACCTTCATATACATCAATAACGTAATATAACCTAACCTAACCCAACCTATCACCTCGGCGGTAATATTTGACAACATTCCTGGCTTATAGGCATCTACTTCTCCGTGGGACCTTTATATACTTCAATAACGTAATATAACCTAACCTAACCCAACCTAACATCTCGGCGGTAATATTTGACATCATTCCTGGCGAGTTGTTCTCTACGTCTCCGTTTGACCTTCATATACATCAATAACGTAATATAACCTAACGTAAACCAACCTATCATCACGGCGGTAATATTTGACGACATTCCTGGCGAGTTGGCTTCTACGTCTCCGTTTGAATTTCGTATACATCAATAACGTAATATAACCTAACCTAACCCAACCTAACATCTCGACGGTAATATTTGACAACATTCCTGGCGAGTTGGCATCTACGTCTCCCTGGGACATTTATATACATCAATAACGTAATATAACCTAACCTAACCCAACCTAACATCTCGGGGGTAATATTTGAAAACATTCCTGGCGAGTTGGCCTCTACGTCTCCGTTTTAATTTCGTATACATCAAGAACGTAATATAACCTAACCTAACCCAACATAACATCTCGACGGTAATATTTGACAACATTCCTGGCGAGCTGGCATCTACTTCTCCGTTTGACCTTCATATACATCAATAACGTAATATAACCTAACCTAAACCAACCTATCATCACGGCGGTAATATTTGACAACATTCCTGGCGAGTTGGCCTCTACGTCTCCGTGGGACGTTTATATACATCAATAACGTAATATAACCTAACATAACCCAATCTAACATCTCGGCGGTAATGTTTGACAACATTCCTGGCGAGTTGGACTCTACGTCTCCGTGGAACCTTTATATACATCAATAACGTAATATAACATAACCTAACGCACCCTAACATCTCGGCGGTAATATTTGACAACATTCCTGGCGAGTTGGCCTCTACGTCTCCGTATGACCTTCATATACATCAATAACGTAATATAACCTAACCTAACCCAACCTATCGTCTCGGCGGTAATATTTGACAACATTCCTGGCGAGCTGCCTTCTCCGTCTCCGTGGGACCCTTATATACATCAATAACGTAATATAACAAAACCTAACCCAACCTAACATGTCGGCGGTAATATTTGACAACATTCCTGGCGAGTTGGCTTCTCCGTCTCCGTGGGACCTTTATATACATCAATAACGTAATATAACCTAACCTAACCCAACCTAACATCTCGGCGGTAATATTTCACATCATTCCTGGCGACTTGGCCTCTCCGTCTCCGTTTGACCTTCATATACATCAATAACGTAATATAACCTAACCTAACCCAACCTAACATCTCGGCGGTAATATTTGACATCATTCCTGGCGAGTTGGCCTCTACGTCTCCGTTTGACCTTCATATACATCAATAACGTAATATAACCTAACCTAACACAACCTATCATCTCGGCGGTAATATTTGAGAACATTCCTGGCGAGTTGGCCTCTACGTCTCCGTGGGACTTTTATATACATCAATAACGTAATATAACCTAACCTACCCCAACCTAACATCTCTGCGATAATATTTGACATCATTCCTGGCGATTTGGCCTCTACGTCTCCGTTTGAATTTCGTATACATCAATAACGTAATATAACCTAACCTAACCCAACCTAACATCTCGGCGGTAATATTTGACATCATTCCTGGCGAGTTGGCATCTACGTCTCCCTGGGACCCTTATATACATCTGTAACGTAATATAACGTAACCTATCCCAACCTAACATCTCGGCGGTAATATTTGACAACATTCCTGGCGAGTTGGACTCTACGTCTCCGTGGAACCTTTATATACATCAATAACGTAATATAACATATCCTAACGCACCCTAACATCTCGGCGGTAATATTTGACAACATTCCTGACGAGTTGGCCTCTACGTCTCCGTATGACCTTCATATACATCAATAACGTAATATAACCTAACCTAACCCAACCTATCACCTCGGCGGTAATATTTGACAACATTCCTGGCTTATAGGCATCTACTTCTCCGTGGGACCTTTATATACTTCAATAACGTAATATAACCTAACCTAACCCAACCTAACATCTCGGCGGTAATATTTGACATCATTCCTGGCGAGTTGTTCTCTACGTCTCCGTTTGACCTTCATATACATCAATAACGTAATATAACCTAACGTAAACCAACCTATCATCACGGCGGTAATATTTGACGACATTCCTGGCGAGTTGGCTTCTACGTCTCCGTTTGAATTTCGTATACATCAATAACGTAATATAACCTAACCTAACCCAACCTAACATCTCGACGGTAATATTTGACAACATTCCTGGCGAGTTGGCATCTACGTCTCCCTGGGACATTTATATACATCAATAACGTAATATAACCTAACCTAACCCAACCTATCATCACGGCGGTAATATTTGACAACATTCCTGGCGAATTGGCCTCTACGTCTCCGTGGGACGTTTATATACATCAATAACGTAATATAACCTAACATAACCCAATCTAACATCTCGGCGGTAATGTTTGACAACATTCCTGGCGAGTTGGACTCTACGTCTCCGTGGAACCTTCATATACATCAATAACGTAATATAACCTAACCTAACCCAACCAATCATCTCGGCGGCAATATTTGACAACATTCCTGGCGAGCTGGCTTCTCCGTCTCCGTGGGACACTTATATACATCAATAACGTAATATAACAAAACCTAACACAACCTAACATCTCGACGGTAATATTTGACAACATTCCTGGCGAGTTGGCATCTACGTCTCCCTGGGACATTTATATACATCAATAACGTAATATAACCTAACCTAACACAACCTATCATCTCGGCGGTAATATTTGACAACATTCCTGGCGAGCTGCCTTTTCCGTCCCCGTGGGACCCTTATATACATCAATAACGTAATATAACAAAACCTAACCCAACCTAACATGTCGGCGGTAATATTTGACAACATTCCTGGCGAGTTGGCATTTACGTCTCCCTGGGACATTTATATACATCAATAACGTAATATAACCGAACCTAACGCAACCTAACATCTCGGAGGTAATATTTGAAAACATTCCTGGCGAGTTGGCCTCTATGTCTCCGTTTGACCTTCATATACATCAATAACGTTATATAACCTAACCTAACACAACCTATCATCTCGGCGGCAATATTTGACAACATTCCTGGCGAGCTGGCTTCTCCGTCTCCGTGGGACACTTATATACATCAATAACGTAATATAACAAAACCTAACCCAACCTAACATGTCGGCGGTAATATTTGACAACATTCCGGGCGAGTTGGCATCTACGTCTCCCTGGGACCTTTATATACATTAATAACGTAATATAACCTAACCTAACCCAACCTAACATCTCGGGGCTAATATTTGACAACATTCCTGGCGAGTTGGCCTCTACGTCTCCGTTTGACTTTCATATACATCAATAACGTAACATAAGCTAACCTAACACAACCTAACATCTCGGCGGTAATATTTGACAACATTCCTGGCGAGTTGGCATCTACGTCTCCGTTTGACCTTCACATACATCAATAACGTAATATAACCTAACCTAACACAACCTATCCTCTCGGCGGTAATATTTGACAACATTCCTGGCGAGCTGCCTCTTCCGTCCCGGGGGACCCTTATATACATCAATAACGTAATATAACAAAACCTAACCCAACCTAACATGTCGGCGGTAATATTTGACAACATTCCTGGCGAGTTGGCATTTACTTCTCCCTGGGACATTTATATACATCAATAACGTAATATAACCGAACCTAACGCAACCTAACATCTCGGAGGTAATATTTGAAAACATTCCTGGCGAGTTGGCCTCTATGTCTCCGTTTGACCTTCATATACATCAATAACGTTATATAACCTAACCTAACACAACCTATCATCTCGGCGGCAATATTGGACAACATTCCTGGCGAGTTGGCCTCTACGTTTCCGTTTGACCTTCATATACATCAATAACGTAATATAACCTAACCTAACCCAACCAATCATCTCGGCGTCAATATTTGACAACATTCCTGGCGAGCTGGCTTCTCCGTCTCCGTGGGACACTTATATACATCAATAACGTAATATAACAAAACCTAACCCAACCTAACATCTCGGCGGTAATATTTGACAACATTCCTGGCGAGTTGGCCTCTACGTCTCCGTTTGACTTTCATATACATCAATAACGTAACATAAGCTAACCTAACACAACCTAACATCTCGGCGGTAATATTTGACAACATTCTTGGCGAGTTGGCCTCTACGTTTCCGTTTGACCTTCATATATATCAATAACGTAATATAACCTAACCTAACCCAACCTATCATCTCGGCGGTAATATTTGACAACATTCCTGGCGAGCTGGCTTCTCCGTCTCCGTGGGACACTTATATACATCAATAACGTAATATAACAAAACCTAACCCAACCTAACATGTCGGCGGTAATATTTGACAACATTCCTGGCGAGTTGGCATCTACGTCTCCCTGGGACCTTTATATACATCAATAACGTAATATAACCTAACCTAACCCAACCTAACATCTCGGGGCTAATATTTGACAACATTCCTGGCGAGTTGGCCTCTACGTCTCCGTTTGACTTTCATATACATCAATAACGTAACATAAGCTAACCTAACACAACCTAACATCTCGGCGGTAATATTTGACAACATTCCTGGCGAGTTGGACTCTACGTCTCCGTGGAACCTTTATATACATCAATAACGTAATATAACATAACATTAACGCACCCTAACATCTCGGCGGTAATATTTGACAACATTCCTGGCGAGTTGGCCTCTACGTCTCCGTATGACCTTCATATACATCAATAACGTAATATAACCTAACCTAACCCAACCTATCGTCTCGGCGGTAATATTTGACAACATTCCTGGCGAGTTGGCATCTACGTCTCCCTGGGACATTTATATACATCAATAACGTAATATAACCTAACCTAACGCAACCTAACATCTCGGGGGTAATATTTGAAAACATTCCTGGCGAGTTGGCCTCTACGTCTCCGTTTTAATTTCGTATACATCAAGAACGTAATATAACCTAACCTAACCCAACATAACATCTCGACGGTAATATTTGACAACATTCCTGGCGAGCTGGCATCTACTTCTCCGTTTGACCTTCATATACATCAATAACGTAATATAACCTAACCTAAACCAACCTATCATCACGGCGGTAATATTTGACAACATTCCTGGCGAGTTGGCCTCTACGTCTCCGTGGGACGTTTATATACATCAATAACGTAATATAACCTAACATAACCCAATCTAACATCTCGGCGGTAATGTTTGACAACATTCCTGGCGAGTTGGACTCTACGTCTCCGTGGAACCTTTATATACATCAATAACGTAATATAACATAACCTAACGCACCCTAACATCTCGGCGGTAATATTTGACAACATTCCTGGCGAGTTGGCCTCTACGTCTCCGTATGACCTTCATATACATCAATAACGTAATATAACCTAACCTAACCCAACCTATCGTCTCGGCGGTAATATTTGACATCATTCCTGGCGAGCTGCCTTCTCCGTCTCCGTGGGACCCTTATATACATCAATAACGTAATATAACAAAACCTAACCCAACCTAACATGTCGGCGGTAATATTTGACAACATTCCTGGCGAGTTGGCTTCTCCGTCTCCGTGGGACCTTTATATACATCAATAACGTAATATAACCTAACCTAACCCAACCTAACATCTCGGCGGTAATATTTCACATCATTCCTGGCGACTTGGCCTCTCCGTCTCCGTTTGACCTTCATATACATCAATAACGTAATATAACCTAACCTAACCCAACCTAACATCTCGGCGGTAATATTTGACATCATTCCTGGCGAGTTGGCCTCTACGTCTCCGTTTGACCTTCATATACATCAATAACGTAATATAACCTAACCTAACACAACCTATCATCTCGGCGGTAATATTTGAGAACATTCCTGGCGAGTTGGCCTCTACGTCTCCGTGGGACTTTTATATACATCAATAACGTAATATAACCTAACCTACCCCAACCTAACATCTCTGCGGTAATATTTGACATCATTCCTGGCGATTTGGCCTCTACGTCTCCGTTTGAATTTCGTATACATCAATAACGTAATATAACCTAACCTAACCCAACCTAACATCTCGGCGGTAATATTTGACATCATTCCTGGCGAGTTGGCATCTACGTCTCCCTGGGACCCTTATATACATCTGTAACGTAATATAACGTAACCTATCCCAACCTAACATCTCGGCGGTAATATTTGACAACATTCCTGGCGAGTTGGACTCTACGTCTCCGTGGAACCTTTATATACATCAATAACGTAATATAACATAACCTAACGCACCCTAACATCTCGGCGGTAATATTTGACAACATTCCTGACGAGTTGGCCTCTACGTCTCCGTATGACCTTCATATACATCAATAACGTAATATAACCTAACCTAACCCAACCTATCACCTCGGCGGTAATATTTGACAACATTCCTGGCTTATAGGCATCTACTTCTCCGTGGGACCTTTATATACTTCAATAACGTAATATAACCTAACCTAACCCAACCTAACATCTCGGCGGTAATATTTGACATCATTCCTGGCGAGTTGTTCTCTACGTCTCCGTTTGACCTTCATATACATCAATAACGTAATATAACCTAACGTAAACCAACCTATCATCACGGCGGTAATATTTGACGACATTCCTGGCGAGTTGGCTTCTACGTCTCCGTTTGAATTTCGTATACATCAATAACGTAATATAACCTAAACTAACCCAACCTAACATCTCGACGGTAATATTTGACAACATTCCTGGCGAGTTGGCATCTACGTCTCCCTGGGACATTTATATACATCAATAACGTAATATAACCTAACCTAACCCAACCGATCATCACGGCGGTAATATTTGACAACATTCCTGGCGAATTGGCCTCTACGTCTCCGTGGGACGTTTATATACATCAATAACGTAATATAACCTAACATAACCCAATCTAACATCTCGGCGGTAATGTTTGACAACATTCCTGGCGAGTTGGACTCTACGTCTCCGTGGAACCTTCATATACATCAATAACGTAATATAACCTAACCTAACCCAACCAATCATCTCGGCGGCAATATTTGACAACATTCCTGGCGAGCTGGCTTCTCCGTCTCAGTGGGACACTTATATACATCAATAACGTAATATAACAAAACCTAACACAACCTAACATCTCGACGGTAATATTTGACAACATTCCTGGCGAGTTGGCATCTACGTCTCCCTGGGACATTTATATACATCAATAACGTAATATAACCTAACCTAACACAACCTATCATCTCGGCGGTAATATTTGACAACATTCCTGGCGAGCTGCCTTTTCCGTCCCCGTGGGACCCTTATATACATCAATAACGTAATATAACAAAACCTAACCCAACCTAACATGTCGGCGGTAATATTTGACAACATTCCTGGCGAGTTGGCATTTACGTCTCCCTGGGACATTTATATACATCAATAACGTAATATAACCGAACCTAACGCAACCTAACATCTCGGAGGTAATATTTGAAAACATTCCTGGCGAGTTGGCCTCTATGTCTCCGTTTGACCTTCATATACATCAATAACGTTATATAACCTAACCTAACACAACCTATCATCTCGGCGGCAATATTTGACAACATTCCTGGCGAGCTGGCTTCTCCGTCTCCGTGGGACACTTATATACATCAATAACGTAATATAACAAAACCTAACCCAACCTAACATGTCGGCGGTAATATTTGACAACATTCCGGGCGAGATGGCATCTACGTCTCCCTGGGACCTTTATATACATCAATAACGTAATATAACCTAACCTAACCCAACCTAACATCTCGGGGCTAATATTTGACAACATTCCTGGCGAGTTGGCCTCTACGTCTCCGTTTGACTTTCATATACATCAATAACGTAACATAAGCTAACCTAACACAACCTAACATCTCGGCGGTAATATTTGACAACATTCCTGGCGAGTTGGCATCTACGTCTCCGTTTGACCTTCACATACATCAATAACGTAATATAACCTAACCTAACACAACCTATCCTCTCGGCGGTAATATTTGACAACATTCCTGGCGAGCTGCCTTTTCCGTCCCCGTGGGACCCTTATATACATCAATAACGTAATATAACAAAACCTAACCCAACCTAACATGTCGGCGGTAATATTTGACAACATTCCTGGCGAGTTGGCATTTACGTCTCCCTGGGACATTTATATACATCAATAACGTAATATAACCGAACCTAACGCAACCTAACATCTCGGAGGTAATATTTGAAAACATTCCTGGCGAGTTGGCCTCTATGTCTCCGTTTGACCTTCATATACATCAATAACGTTATATAACCTAACCTAACACAACCTATCATCTCGGCGGCAATATTGGACAACATTCCTGGCGAGTTGGCCTCTACGTTTCCGTTTGACCTTCATATACATCAATAACGTAATATAACCTAACCTAACCCAACCAATCATCTCGGCGTCAATATTTGACAACATTCCTGGCGAGCTGGCTTCTCCGTCTCCGTGGGACACTTATATACATCAATAACGTAATATAACAAAACCTAACCCAACCTAACATCTCGGCGGTAATATTTGACAACATTCCTGGCGAGTTGGCCTCTACGTCTCCGTTTGACTTTCATATACATCAATAACGTAACATAAGCTAACCTAACACAACCTAACATCTCGGCGGTAATATTTGACAACATTCTTGGCGAGTTGGCCTCTACGTTTCCGTTTGACCTTCATATATATCAATAACGTAATATAACCTAACCTAACCCAACCTATCATCTCGGCGGTAATATTTGACAACATTCCTGGCGAGCTGGCTTCTCCGTCTCCGTGGGACACTTATATACATCAATAACGTAATATAACAAAACCTAACCCAACCTAACATGTCGGCGGTAATATTTGACAACATTCCTGGCGAGTTGGCATCTACGTCTCCCTGGGACCTTTATATACATCAATAACGTAATATAACCTAACCTAACCCAACCTAACATCTCGGGGCTAATATTTGACAACATTCCTGGCGAGTTGGCCTCTACGTCTCCGTTTGACTTTCATATACATCAATAACGTAACATAAGCTAACCTAACACAACCTAACATCTCGGCGGTAATATTTGACAACATTCCTGGCGAGTTGGACTCTACGTCTCCGTGGAACCTTTATATACATCAATAACGTAATATAACATAACATTAACGCACCCTAACATCTCGGCGGTAATATTTGACAACATTCCTGGCGAGTTGGCCTCTACGTCTCCGTATGACCTTCATATACATCAATAACGTAATATAACCTAACCTAACCCAACCTATCGTCTCGGCGGTAATATTTGACAACATTCCTGGCGAGTTGGCATCTACGTCTCCCTGGGACATTTATATACATCAATAACGTAATATAACCTAACCTAACGCAACCTAACATCTCGGGGGTAATATTTGAAAACATTCCTGGCGAGTTGGCCTCTACGTCTCCGTTTTAATTTCGTATACATCAAGAACGTAATATAACCTAACCTAACCCAACATAACATCTCGACGGTAATATTTGACAACATTCCTGGCGAGCTGGCATCTACTTCTCCGTTTGACCTTCATATACATCAATAACGTAATATAACCTAACCTAAACCAACCTATCATCACGGCGGTAATATTTGACAACATTCCTGGCGAGTTGGCCTCTACGTCTCCGTGGGACGTTTATATACATCAATAACGTAATATAACCTAACATAACCCAATCTAACATCTCGGCGGTAATGTTTGACAACATTCCTGGCGAGTTGGACTCTACGTCTCCGTGGAACCTTTATATACATCAATAACGTAATATAACATAACCTAACGCACCCTAACATCTCGGCGGTAATATTTGACAACATTCCTGGCGAGTTGGCCTCTACGTCTCCGTATGACCTTCATATACATCAATAACGTAATATAACCTAACCTAACCCAACCTATCGTCTCGGCGGTAATATTTGACAACATTCCTGGCGAGCTGCCTTCTCCGTCTCCGTGGGACCCTTATATACATCAATAACGTAATATAACAAAACCTAACCCAACCTAACATGTCGGCGGTAATATTTGACAACATTCCTGGCGAGTTGGCTTCTCCGTCTCCGTGGGACCTTTATATACATCAATAACGTAATATAACCTAACCTAACCCAACCTAACATCTCGGCGGTAATATTTCACATCATTCCTGGCGACTTGGCCTCTCCGTCTCCGTTTGACCTTCATATACATCAATAACGTAATATAACCTAACCTAACCCAACCTAACATCTCGGCGGTAATATTTGACATCATTCCTGGCGAGTTGGCCTCTACGTCTCCGTTTGACCTTCATATACATCAATAACGTAATATAACCTAACCTAACACAACCTATCATCTCGGCGGTAATATTTGAGAACATTCCTGGCGAGTTGGCCTCTACGTCTCCGTGGGACTTTTATATACATCAATAACGTAATATAACCTAACCTAACCCAACCTATCATCACGGCGGTAATATTTGACAACATTCCTGGCGAATTGGCCTCTACGTCTCCGTGGGACGTTTATATACATCAATAACGTAATATAACCTAACATAACCCAATCTAACATCTCGGCGGTAATGTTTGACAACATTCCTGGCGAGTTGGACTCTACGTCTCCGTGGAACCTTCATATACATCAATAACGTAATATAACCTAACCTAACCCAACCAATCATCTCGGCGGCAATATTTGACAACATTCCTGGCGAGCTGGCTTCTCCGTCTCCGTGGGACACTTATATACATCAATAACGTAATATAACAAAACCTAACACAACCTAACATCTCGACGGTAATATTTGACAACATTCCTGGCGAGTTGGCATCTACGTCTCCCTGGGACATTTATATACATCAATAACGTAATATAACCTAACCTAACACAACCTATCATCTCCGCGGTAATATTTGACAACATTCCTGGCGAGCTGCCTTTTCCGTCCCCGTGGGACCCTTATATACATCAATAACGTAATATAACAAAACCTAACCCAACCTAACATGTCGGCGGTAATATTTGACAACATTCCTGGCGAGTTGGCATTTACGTCTCCCTGGGACATTTATATACATCAATAACGTAATATAACCGAACCTAACGCAACCTAACATCTCGGAGGTAATATTTGAAAACATTCCTGGCGAGTTGGCCTCTATGTCTCCGTTTGACCTTCATATACATCAATAACGTTATATAACCTAACCTAACACAACCTATCATCTCGGCGGCAATATTTGACAACATTCCTGGCGAGCTGGCTTCTCCGTCTCCGTGGGACACTTATATACATCAATAACGTAATATAACAAAACCTAACCCAACCTAACATGTCGGCGGTAATATTTGACAACATTCCGGGCGAGTTGGCATCTACGTCTCCCTGGGACCTTTATATACATCAATAACGTAATATAACCTAACCTAACCCAACCTAACATCTCGGGGCTAATATTTGACAACATTCCTGGCGAGTTGGCCTCTACGTCTCCGTTTGACTTTCATATACATCAATAACGTAACATAAGCTAACCTAACACAACCTAACATCTCGGCGGTAATATTTGACAACATTCCTGGCGAGTTGGCATCTACGTCTCCGTTTGACCTTCACATACATCAATAACGTAATATAACCTAACCTAACACAACCTATCCTCTCGGCGGTAATATTTGACAACATTCCTGGCGAGCTGCCTTTTCCGTCCCCGTGGGACCCTTATATACATCAATAACGTAATATAACAAAACCTAACCCAACCTAACATGTCGGCGGTAATATTTGACAACATTCCTGGCGAGTTGGCATTTACGTCTCCCTGGGACATTTATATACATCAATAACGTAATATAACCGAACCTAACGCAACCTAACATCTCGGAGGTAATATTTGAAAACATTCCTGGCGAGTTGGCCTCTATGTCTCCGTTTGACCTTCATATACATCAATAACGTTATATAACCTAACCTAACACAACCTATCATCTCGGCGGCAATATTGGACAACATTCCTGGCGAGTTGGCCTCTACGTTTCCGTTTGACCTTCATATACATCAATAACGTAATATAACCTAACCTAACCCAACCAATCATCTCGGCGTCAATATTTGACAACATTCCTGGCGAGCTGGCTTCTCCGTCTCCGTGGGACACTTATATACATCAATAACGTAATATAACAAAACCTAACCCAACCTAACATCTCGGCGGTAATATTTGACAACATTCCTGGCGAGTTGGCCTCTACGTCTCCGTTTGACTTTCATATACATCAATAACGTAACATAAGCTAACCTAACACAACCTAACATCTCGGCGGTAATATTTGACAACATTCTTGGCGAGTTGGCCTCTACGTTTCCGTTTGACCTTCATATATATCAATAACGTAATATAACCTAACCTAACCCAACCTATCATCTCGGCGGTAATATTTGACAACATTCCTGGCGAGCTGGCTTCTCCGTCTCCGTGGGACACTTATATACATCAATAACGTAATATAACAAAACCTAACCCAACCTAACATGTCGGCGGTAATATTTGACAACATTCCTGGCGAGTTGGCATCTACGTCTCCCTGGGACCTTTATATACATCAATAACGTAATATAACCTAACCTAACCCAACCTAACATCTCGGGGCTAATATTTGACAACATTCCTGGCGAGTTGGCCTCTACGTCTCCGTTTGACTTTCATATACATCAATAACGTAACATAAGCTAACCTAACACAACCTAACATCTCGGCGGTAATATTTGACAACATTCCTGGCGAGTTGGACTCTACGTCTCCGTGGAACCTTTATATACATCAATAACGTAATATAACATAACCTAACGCACCCTAACATCTCGGCGGTAATATTTGACAACATTCCTGGCGAGTTGGCCTCTACGTCTCCGTATGACCTTCATATACATCAATAACGTAATATAACCTAACCTAACCCAACCTATCGTCTCGGCGGTAATATTTGACAACATTCCTGGCGATTTGGCATCTACGTCTCCCTGGGACCCTTATATACATCTGTAACGGAATATAACGTAACCTATCCCAACCTAACATCTCGGCGGTAATATTTGACAACATTCCTGGCTTATAGGCATCTACTTCTCCCTGGGACATTTATATACATCAATAACGTAATATAACATAACCTAAACCAACCTATCATCGCGGCGATAATATTTGACCACATTCCTGGCGAGTTGGCCTCTACGTCTCTGTTTGACCTTCATATACATCAATAACGTAATATAACCTAACCTAACCCAATCTAACTTCTCGGCCGTAATATTTGACCGCATTACTGGCTTGTTGGCTTCTACGTTTCCGTGGGCCCTTTATATACATCTATAACGTAATATAACCTAACCTAACCAAACCTATTATCTCGGCGGTAATATTTGACAACATTCCTGGCGAGTTGGCATCCACTTCTCCCTGGGACCTTTATATACATCAATCACGTGATATAACCTAACCTAACCCAAGCTAACATCTCGGCGGTAATATTTGACAACATTCCTGACGAGTTGGCCTCTACGTCTCCGTTTGACCTTCATATACATCAATAACGTAATATAACCTAACCTAACCCATCCTAACATATCGGCGGTAATATTTGACAACATTCCTGGCGAGTTGGCCTCTACGTCTCCGTTTGACTTTCATATACATCAATAACGTAACATAAGCTAATCTAACACAACCTAACATCTCGGCGGTAATATTTGACAACATTCCTGGCGAGTTGGCCTCTACGTCTCCGTTTGACTTTCATATACATCAATAACGTAACATAAGCTAACCTAACACAACCTAACATCTCGGCGGTAATATTGGACAACATTCCTGGCGAGTTGGCCTCTACGTTTCCGTTTGACCTTCATATACATCAATAACGTAATATAACCTAACCTAACCCAACCAATCATCTCGGCGGCAATATTTGACAACATTCCTGGCGAGCTGGCTTCTCCGTCTCCGTGGGACACTTATATACATCAATAACGTAATATAACAAAACCTAACACAACCTAACATCTCGACGGTAATATTTGACAACATTCCTGGCGAGTTGGCATCTACGTCTCCCTGGGACATTTATATACATCAATAACGTAATATAACCTAACCTAACACAACCTATCATCTCGGCGGTAATATTTGACAACATTCCTGGCCAGTTGGCTTCTCCGTCTACGTGGAACCTTTATATACATCAATAACGTAATATAACCTAACATATCGGCGGTAATATTTGACATCATTCCTGGCGAGTTGGCATCTACGTCTCCCTGGGACCCTTATATACATCTGTAACGTAATATAACGTAACCTATCCCAACCTAACATCTCGGCGGTAATATTTGACAACATTCCTGGCTTATAGGCATCTACTTCTCCGTGGGACCTTTATATACTTCAATAACGTAATATAACCTAACCTAACCCAACCTATCATCTCGGCGGTAATATTAGACAACATTCCTGGCGAGTTGGCCTCTACGTCTCCGTTTGACCTTCATATACATCAATAACGTAATATAACCTAACCTAACACAACCTATCATCTCGGCGGTAATATTTGACAACATTCCTGGCGAGCTGCCTTTTCCGTCCCCGTGGGACCCTTATATACATCAATAACGTAATATAACAAAACCTAACCCAACCTAACATGTCGGCGGTAATATTTGACAACATTCCTGGCGAGTTGGCATTTACGTCTCCCTGGGACATTTATATACATCAATAACGTAATATAACCTAACCTAACCCAACCTAACATCTCGGGGCTAATATTTGACAACATTCCTGGCGAGTTGGCCTCTACGTCTCCGTTTGACTTTCATATACATCAATAACGTAACATAAGCTAACCTAACACAACCTAACATCTCGGCGGTAATATTTGACAACATTCCTGGCGAGTTGGCATCTACGTCTCCGTTTGACTTTCATATACATCAATAACGTAACAGAAGCTAACCTAACACAACCTAACATCTCGGCGGTAATATTGGACAACATTCCTGGCGAGTTGGCCTCTACGTTTCCGTTTGACCTTCATATACATCAATAACGTAATATAACCTAACCTAACCCAACCAATCATCTCGGCGGCAATATTTGACAACATTCCTGGCGAGCTGGCTTCTCCGTCTCCGTGGGACACTTATATACATCAATAACGTAATATAACAAAACCTAACACAACCTAACATCTCGACGGTAATATTTGACAACATTCCTGGCGAGTTGGCATCTACGTCTCCCTGGGACATTTATATACATCAATAACGTAATATAACCTAACCTAACACAACCTATCATCTCGGCGGTAATATTTGACAACATTCCTGGCCAGTTGGCTTCTCCGTCTACGTGGAACCTTTATATACATCAATAACGTAATATAACCTAACATATCGGCGGTAATATTTGACATCATTCCTGGCGAGTTGGCATCTACGTCTCCCTGGGACCCTTATATACATCTGTAACGTAATATAACGTAACCTATCCCAACCTAACATCTCGGCGGTAATATTTGACAACATTCCTGGCTTATAGGCATCTACTTCTCCGTGGGACCTTTATATACTTCAATAACGTAATATAACCTAACCTAACCCAACCTATCATCTCGGCGGTAATATTAGACAACATTCCTGGCGAGTTGGCCTCTACGTCTCCGTTTGACCTTCATATACATCAATAACGTAATATAACCTAACCTAACACAACCTATCATCTCGGCGGTAATATTTGACAACATTCCTGGCGAGCTGCCTTTTCCGTCCCCGTGGGACCCTTATATACATCAATAACGTAATATAACAAAACCTAACCCAACCTAACATGTCGGCGGTAATATTTGACAACATTCCTGGCGAGTTGGCATTTACGTCTCCCTGGGACATTTATATACATCAATAACGTAATATAACCTAACCTAACCCAACCTAACATCTCGGGGCTAATATTTGACAACATTCCTGGCGAGTTGGCCTCTACGTCTCCGTTTGACTTTCATATACATCAATAACGTAACATAAGCTAACCTAACACAACCTAACATCTCGGCGGTAATATTTGACAACATTCCTGGCCAGTTGGCTTCTCCGTCTACGTGGAACCTTTATATACATCAATAACGTAATATAACCTAACATATCGGCGGTAATATTTGACATCATTCCTGGCGAGTTGGCATCTACGTCTCCCTGGGACCCTTATATACATCTGTAACGTAATATAACGTAACCTATCCCAACCTAACATCTCGGCGGTAATATTTGACAACATTCCTGGCTTATAGGCATCTACTTCTCCGTGGGACCTTTATATACTTCAATAACGTAATATAACCTAACCTAACCCAACCTATCATCTCGGCGGTAATATTAGACAACATTCCTGGCGAGTTGGCCTCTACGTCTCCGTTTGACCTTCATATACATCAATAACGTAATATAACCTAACCTAACACAACCTATCATCTCGGCGGTAATATTTGACAACATTCCTGGCGAGCTGCCTTTTCCGTCCCCGTGGGACCCTTATATACATCAATAACGTAATATAACAAAACCTAACCCAACCTAACATGTCGGCGGTAATATTTGACAACATTCCTGGCGAGTTGGCATTTACGTCTCCCTGGGACATTTATATACATCAATAACGTAATATAACCTAACCTAACCCAACCTAACATCTCGGGGCTAATATTTGACAACATTCCTGGCGAGTTGGCCTCTACGTCTCCGTTTGACTTTCATATACATCAATAACGTAACATAAGCTAACCTAACACAACCTAACATCTCGGCGGTAATATTTGACAACATTCCTGGCGAGTTGGCATCTACGTCTCCGTTTGACTTTCATATACATCAATAACGTAACATAAGCTAACCTAACACAACCTAACATCTCGGCGGTAATATTGGACAACATTCCTGGCGAGTTGGCCTCTACGTTTCCGTTTGACCTTCATATACATCAATAACGTAATATAACCTAACCTAACCCAACCAATCATCTCGGCGGCAATATTTGACAACATTCCTGGCGAGCTGGCTTCTCCGTCTCCGTGGGACACTTATATACATCAATAACGTAATATAACAAAACCTAACACAACCTAACATCTCGACGGTAATATTTGACAACATTCCTGGCGAGTTGGCATCTACGTCTCCCTGGGACATTTATATACATCAATAACGTAATATAACCTAACCTAACACAACCTATCATCTCGGCGGTAATATTTGACAACATTCCTGGCCAGTTGGCTTCTCCGTCTACGTGGAACCTTTATATACATCAATAACGTAATATAACCTAACATATCGGCGGTAATATTTGACATCATTCCTGGCGAGTTGGCATCTACGTCTCCCTGGGACCCTTATATACATCTGTAACGTAATATAACGTAACCTATCCCAACCTAACATCTCGGCGGTAATATTTGACAACATTCCTGGCTTATAGGCATCTACTTCTCCGTGGGACCTTTATATACTTCAATAACGTAATATAACCTAACCTAACCCAACCTATCATCTCGGCGGTAATATTAGACAACATTCCTGGCGAGTTGGCCTCTACGTCTCCGTTTGACCTTCATATACATCAATAACGTAATATAACCTAACCTAACACAACCTATCATCTCGGCGGTAATATTTGACAACATTCCTGGCGAGCTGCCTTTTCCGTCCCCGTGGGACCCTTATATACATCAATAACGTAATATAACAAAACCTAACCCAACCTAACATGTCGGCGGTAATATTTGACAACATTCCTGGCGAGTTGGCATTTACGTCTCCCTGGGACATTTATATACATCAATAACGTAATATAACCTAACCTAACCCAACCTAACATCTCGGGGCTAATATTTGACAACATTCCTGGCGAGTTGGCCTCTACGTCTCCGTTTGACTTTCATATACATCAATAACGTAACATAAGCTAACCTAACACAACCTAACATCTCGGCGGTAATATTTGACAACATTCCTGGCGAGTTGGCATCTACGTCTCCGTTTGACTTTCATATACATCAATAACGTAACATAAGCTAACCTAACACAACCTAACATCTCGGCGGTAATATTGGACAACATTCCTGGCGAGTTGGCCTCTACGTTTCCGTTTGACCTTCATATACATCAATAACGTAATATAACCTAACCTAACCCAACCAATCATCTCGGCGGCAATATTTGACAACATTCCTGGCGAGCTGGCTTCTCCGTCTCCGTGGCACACTTATATACATCAATAACGTAATATAACAAAACCTAACACAACCTAACATCTCGACGGTAATATTTGACAACATTCCTGGCGAGTTGGCATCTACGTTTCCGTTTGTCCTTCATATACATCAATAACGTAATATAACCTAACCTAACACAACCTATCATCTCGGCGGTAATATTTGACAACATTCCTGGCGAGTTGGCCTCTACATAGCCGTGGGACCTTTATATACATCAATACCGTAATATAACCTAACCTAACCCAACCTAACATCTCGGTGCTAATATTTGACTACATTCCTGGCTTGTTGGCCTCTACGTCTCCGTGGGACCCTTAGATACATCTGTAACGTAATATAACCTAACCTAACCCAACCTAACATCTCGGCGGTAATATTTGACAACATTCCTGGCGAGTTGGCCTCTACGTCTCCGTTTGACTTTCATATACATCAATAACGTAACATAAGCTAACCTAACACAACCTAACATCTCGGCGGTAATATTTGACAACATTCTTGGCGAGTTGGCCTCTACGTTTCCAGTTGACCTTCATATATATCAATAACGTAATATAACCTAACCTAACCCAACCTATCATCTCGGCGGTAATATTTGACAACATTCCTGGCGAGCTGGCTTCTCCGTCTCCGTGGGACACTTATATACATCAATAACGTAATATAACAAAACCTAACCCAACCTAACATGTCGGCGGTAATATTTGACAACATTCCTGGCGAGTTGGCATCTACGTCTCCCTGGGACCTTTATATACATCAATAACGTAATATAACCTAACCTAACCCAACCTAACATCTCGGGGCTAATATTTGACAACATTCCTGGCGAGTTAGCATCTACGTCTCCGCTTGACTTTCATATACATCAATAACGTAACATAAGCTAACCTAACACAACCTAACACCTCGGCGGTAATATTTGACAACATTCCTGGCGAGTTGGCCTCTACGTCTCCGTTTGACTTTCATATACATCAATAACGTAACATAAGCTAATCTAACACAACCTAACATCTCGGCGGTAATATTTGACAACATTCCTGGCGAGTTGGCCTCTACGTCTCCGTTTGACTTTCATATACATCAATAACGTAACATAAGCTAACCTAACACAACCTAACATCTCGGCGGTAATATTTGACAACATTCCTGGCGAGTTGGCATCTACGTCTCCGTTTGACTTTCATATACATCAATAACGTAACATAAGCTAACCTAACACAACCTAACATCTCGGCGGTAATATTGGACAACATTCCTGGCGAGTTGGCCTCTACGTTTCCGTTTGACCTTCATATACATCAATAACGTAATATAACCTAACCTAACCCAACCAATCATCTCGGCGGCAATATTTGACAACATTCCTGGCGAGCTGGCTTCTCCGTCTCCGTGGGACACTTATATACATCAATAACGTAATATAACAAAACCTAACACAACCTAACATCTCGACGGTAATATTTGACAACATTCCTGGCGAGTTGGCATCTACGTCTCCCTGGGACATTTATATACATCAATAACGTAATATAACCTAACCTAACACAACCTATCATCTCGGCGGTAATATTTGACAACATTCCTGGCGAGCTGCCTTTTCCGTCCCCGTGGGACCCTTATATACATCAATAACGTAATATAACAAAACCTAACCCAACCTAACATGTCGGCGGTAATATTTAACAACATTCCTGGCGAGTTGGCATTTACGTCTCCCTGGGACATTTATATACATCAATAACGTAATATAACCGAACCTAACGCAACCTAACATCTCGGAGGTAATATTTGAAAACATTCCTGGCGAGTTGGCCTCTATGTCTCCGTTTGACCTTCATATACATCAATAACGTTATATAACCTAACCTAACACAACCTATCATCTCGGCGGCAATATTTGACAACATTCCTGGCGAGCTGGCTTCTCCGTCTCCGTGGGACACTTATATACATCAATAACGTAATATAACAAAACCTAACCCAACCTAACATGTCGGCGGTAATATTTGACAACATTCCAGGCGAGTTGGCATCTACGTCTCCCTGGGACCTTTATATACATCAATAACGTAATATAACCTAACCTAACCCAACCTAACATCTCGGGGCTAATATTTGACAACATTCCTGGCGAGTTGGCCTCTACGTCTCCGTTTGACTTTCATATACATCAATAACGTAACATAAGCTAACCTAACACAACCTAACATCTCGGCGGTAATATTTGACAACATTCCTGGCGAGTTGGCCTCTACGTCTCCGTTTGACTTTCATATACATCAATAACGTAACATAAGCTAACCTAACACAACCTTACATCTCGGCGGTAATATTTGACAACATTCCTGGCGAGTTGGCATCTACGTCTCCGTTTGACTTTCATATACATCAATAACGTAACATAAGCTAACCTAACACAACCTAACATCTCGGCGGTAATATTGGACAACATTCCTGGCGAGTTGGCCTCTACGTTTCCGTTTGACCTTCATATACATCAATAACGTAATATAACCTAACCTAACCCAACCAATCATCTCGGCGGCAATATTTGACAACATTCCTGGCGAGCTGGCTTCTCCGTCTCCGTGGGACACTTATATACATCAATAACGTAATATAACAAAACCTAACACAACCTAACATCTCGACGGTAATATTTGACAACATTCCTGGCGAGTTGGCATCTACGTCTCCCTGGGACATTTATATACATCAATAACGTAATATAACCTAACCTAACACAACCTATCATCTCGGCGGTAATATTTGACAACATTCCTGGCGAGCTGCCTTTTCCGTCCCCGTGGGACCCTTATATACATCAATAACGTAATATAACAAAACCTAACCCAACCTAACATGTCGGCGGTAATATTTGACAACATTCCTGGCGAGTTGGCATTTACGTCTCCCTGGGACATTTATATACATCAATAACGTAATATAACCTAACCTAACCCAACCTAACATCTCGGGGCTAATATTTGACAACATTCCTGGCGAGTTGGCCTCTACGTCTCCGTTTGACTTTCATATACATCAATAACGTAACATAAGCTAACCTAACACAACCTAACATCTCGGCGGTAATATTTGACAACATTCCTGGCGAGTTGGCATCTACGTCTCCGTTTGACTTTCATATACATCAATAACGTAACATAAGCTAACCTAACACAACCTAACATCTCGGCGGTAATATTGGACAACATTCCTGGCGAGTTGGCCTCTACGTTTCCGTTTGACCTTCATATACATCAATAACGTAATATAACCTAACCTAACCCAACCAATCATCTCGGCGGCAATATTTGACAACATTCCTGGCGAGCTGGCTTCTCCGTCTCCGTGGCACACTTATATACATCAATAACGTAATATAACAAAACCTAACACAACCTAACATCTCGACGGTAATATTTGACAACATTCCTGGCGAGTTGGCATCTACGTTTCCGTTTGTCCTTCATATACATCAATAACGTAATATAACCTAACCTAACACAACCTATCATCTCGGCGGTAGTATTTGACAACATTCCTGGCGAGTTGGCCTCTACATAGCCGTGGGACCTTTATATACATCAATACCGTAATATAACCTAACCTAACCCAACCTAACATCTCGGTGCTAATATTTGACTACATTCCTGGCTTGTTGGCCTCTACGTCTCCGTGGGACCCTTAGATACATCTGTAACGTAATATAACCTAACCTAACCCAACCTAACATCTCGGCGGTAATATTTGACAACATTCCTGGCGAGTTGGCCTCTACGTCTCCGTTTGACTTTCATATACATCAATAACGTAACATAAGCTAACCTAACACAACCTAACATCTCGGCGGTAATATTTGACAACATTCTTGGCGAGTTGGCCTCTACGTTTCCAGTTGACCTTCATATATATCAATAACGTAATATAACCTAACCTAACCCAACCTATCATCTCGGCGGTAATATTTGACAACATTCCTGGCGAGCTGGCTTCTCCGTCTCCGTGGGACACTTATATACATCAATAACGTAATATAACAAAACCTAACCCAACCTAACATGTCGGCGGTAATATTTGACAACATTCCTGGCGAGTTGGCATCTACGTCTCCCTGGGACCTTTATATACATCAATAACGTAATATAACCTAACCTAACCCAACCTAACATCTCGGGGCTAATATTTGACAACATTCCTGGCGAGTTAGCATCTACGTCTCCGCTTGACTTTCATATACATCAATAACGTAACATAAGCTAACCTAACACAACCTAACACCTCGGCGGTAATATTTGACAACATTCCTGGCGAGTTGGACTCTACGTCTCCGTGGAACCTTTATATACATCAATAACGTAATATAACATAACCTAACGCACCCTAACATCTCGGCGGTAATATTTGACAACATTCCTGGCGAGTTGGCCTCTACGTCTCCGTATGACCTTCATATACATCAATAACGTAATATAACCTAACCTAACCCAACCTATCGTCTCGGTGGTAATATTTGACAACATTCCTGGCGAGTTGGCATCCACGTCTCCCTGGGACCTTTATATACATCAATCACGTGATATAACCTAACCTAACCCAAGCTAACATCTCGGCGGTAATATTTGACAACATTCCTGACGAGTTGGCCTCTACGTCTCCGTTTGACCTTCATATACATCAATAACGTAATATAACCTAACCTAACCCATCCTAACATATCGGCGGTAATATTTGACAACATTCCTGGCGAGTTGGCCTCTACGTCTCCGTTTGACTTTCATATACATCAATAACGTAACATAAGCTAATCTAACACAACCTAACATCTCGGCGGTAATATTTGACAACATTCCTGGCGAGTTGGCCTCTACGTCTCCGTTTGACTTTCATATACATCAATAACGTAACATAAGCTAACCTAACACAACCTAACATCTCGGCGGTAATATTTGACAACATTCCTGGCGAGTTGGCATCTACGTCTCCGTTTGACTTTCATATACATCAATAACGTAACATAAGCTAACCTAACACAACCTAACATCTCGGCGGTAATATTGGACAACATTCCTGGCGAGTTGGCCTCTACGTTTCCGTTTGACCTTCATATACATCAATAACGTAATATAACCTAACCTAACCCAACCAATCATCTCGGCGGCAATATTTGACAACATTCCTGGCGAGCTGGCTTCTCCGTCTCCGTGGGACACTTATATACATCAATAACGTAATATAACAAAACCTAACACAACCTAACATCTCGACGGTAATATTTGACAACATTCCTGGCGAGTTGGCATCTACGTCTCCCTGGGACATTTATATACATCAATAACGTAATATAACCTAACCTAACACAACCTATCATCTCGGCGGTAATATTTGACAACATTCCTGGCGAGCTGCCTTTTCCGTCCCCGTGGGACCCTTATATACATCAATAACGTAATATAACAAAACCTAACCCAACCTAACATGTCGGCGGTAATATTTGACAACATTCCTGGCGAGTTGGCATTTACGTCTCCCTGGGACATTTATATACATCAATAACGTAATATAACCGAACCTAACGCAACCTAACATCTCGGAGGTAATATTTGAAAACATTCCTGGCGAGTTGGCCTCTATGTCTCCGTTTGACCTTCATATACATCAATAACGTTATATAACCTAACCTAACACAACCTATCATCTCGGCGGCAATATTTGACAACATTCCTGGCGAGCTGGCTTCTCCGTCTCCGTGGGACACTTATATACATCAATAACGTAATATAACAAAACCTAACCCAACCTAACATGTCGGCGGTAATATTTGACAACATTCCGGGCGAGTTGGCATCTACGTCTCCCTGGGACCTTTATATACATCAATAACGTAATATAACCTAACCTAACCCAACCTAACATCTCGGGGCTAATATTTGACAACATTCCTGGCGAGTTGGCCTCTACGTCTCCGTTTGACTTTCATATACATCAATAACGTAACATAAGCTAACCTAACACAACCTAACATCTCGGCGGTAATATTTGACAACATTCCTGGCGAGTTGGCCTCTACGTCTCCGTTTGACTTTCATATACATCAATAACGTAACATAAGCTAACCTAACACAACCTTACATCTCGGCGGTAATATTTGACAACATTCCTGGCGAGTTGGCATCTACGTCTCCGTTTGACTTTCATATACATCAATAACGTAACATAAGCTAACCTAACACAACCTAACATCTCGGCGGTAATATTGGACAACATTCCTGGCGAGTTGGCCTCTACGTTTCCGTTTGACCTTCATATACATCAATAACGTAATATAACCTAACCTAACCCAACCAATCATCTCGGCGGCAATATTTGACAACATTCCTGGCGAGCTGGCTTCTCCGTCTCCGTGGGACACTTATATACATCAATAACGTAATATAACAAAACCTAACACAACCTAACATCTCGACGGTAATATTTGACAACATTCCTGGCGAGTTGGCATCTACGTCTCCCTGGGACATTTATATACATCAATAACGTAATATAACCTAACCTAACACAACCTATCATCTCGGCGGTAATATTTGACAACATTCCTGGCGAGCTGCCTTTTCCGTCCCCGTGGGACCCTTATATACATCAATAACGTAATATAACAAAACCTAACCCAACCTAACATGTCGGCGGTAATATTTGACAACATTCCTGGCGAGTTGGCATTTACGTCTCCCTGGGACATTTATATACATCAATAACGTAATATAACCGAACCTAACGCAACCTAACATCTCGGAGGTAATATTTGAAAACATTCCTGGCGAGTTGGCCTCTACGTTTCCGTTTGACCTTCATATACATCAATAACGTAATATAACCTAACCTAACCCAACCAATCATCTCGGCGGCAATATTTGACAACATTCCTGGCGAGCTGGCTTCTCCGTCTCCGTGGGACACTTATATACATCAATAACGTAATATAACAAAACCTAACACAACCTAACATCTCGACGGTAATATTTGACAACATTCCTGGCGAGTTGGCATCTACGTCTCCCTGGGACATTTATATACATCAATAACGTAATATAACCTAACCTAACACAACCTATCATCTCGGCGGTAATATTTGACAACATTCCTGGCGAGCTGCCTTTTCCGTCCCCGTGGGACCCTTATATACATCAATAACGTAATATAACAAAACCTAACCCAACCTAACATGTCGGCGGTAATATTTGACAACATTCCTGGCGAGTTGGCATTTACGTCTCCCTGGGACATTTATATACATCAATAACGTAATATAACCGAACCTAACGCAACCTAACATCTCGGAGGTAATATTTGAAAACATTCCTGGCGAGTTGGCCTCTATGTCTCCGTTTGACCTTCATATACATCAATAACGTTATATAACCTAACCTAACACAACCTATCATCTCGGCAGCAATATTTGACAACATTCCTGGCGAGCTGGCTTCTCCGTCTCCGTGGGACACTTATATACATCAATAACGTAATATAACAAAACCTAACCCAACCTAACATGTCGGCGGTAATATTTGACAACATTCCGGGCGAGTTGGCATCTACGTCTCCCTGGGACCTTTATATACATCAATAACGTAATATAACCTAACCTAACCCAACCTAACATCTCGGGGCTAATATTTGACAACATTCTTGGCGAGTTGGCCTCTACGTCTCCGTTTGACTTTCATATACATCAATAACGTAACATAAGCTAACCTAACACAACCTAACATCTCGGCGGTAATATTTGACAACATTCCTGGCGAGTTGGCCTCTACGTCTCCGTTTGACTTTAATATACATCAATAACGTAACATAAGCTAACCTAACACAACCTTACATCTCGGCGGTAATATTTGACAACATTCCTGGCGAGTTGGCATCTACGTCTCCGTTTGACTTTCATATACATCAATAACGTAACATAAGCTAACCTAACACAACCTAACATCTCGGCGGTAATATTGGACAACATTCCTGGCGAGTTGGCCTCTACGTTTCCGTTTGACCTTCATATACATCAATAACGTAATATAACCTAACCTAACCCAACCAATCATCTCGGCGGCAATATTTGACAACATTCCTGGCGAGCTGGCTTCTCCGTCTCCGTGGGACACTTATATACATCAATAACGTAATATAACAAAACCTAACACAACCTAACATCTCGACGGTAATATTTGACAACATTCCTGGCGAGTTGGCATCTACGTCTCCCTGGGACATTTATATACATCAATAACGTAATATAACCTAACCTAACACAACCTATCATCTCGGCGGTAATATTTGACAACATTCCTGGCGAGCTGCCTTTTCCGTCCCCGTGGGACCCTTATATACATCAATAACGTAATATAACAAAACCTAACCCAACCTAACATGTCGGCGGTAATATTTGACAACATTCCTGGCGAGTTGGCATTTACGTCTCCCTGGGACATTTATATACATCAATAACGTAATATAACCGAACCTAACGCAACCTAACATCTCGGAGGTAATATTTGAAAACATTCCTGGCGAGTTGGCCTCTATGTCTCCGTTTGACCTTCATATACATCAATAACGTTATATAACCTAACCTAACACAACCTATCATCTCGGCGGCAATATTTGACAACATTCCTGGCGAGCTGGCTTCTCCGTCTCCGTGGGACACTTATATACATCAATAACGTAATATAACAAAACCTAACCCAACCTAACATGTCGGCGGTAATATTTGACAACATTCCAGGCGAGTTGGCATCTACGTCTCCCTGGGACCTTTATATACATCAATAACGTAATATAACCTAACCTAACCCAACCTAACATCTCGGGGCTAATATTTGACAACATTCCTGGCGAGTTGGCCTCTACGTCTCCGTTTGACTTTCATATACATCAATAACGTAACATAAGCTAACCTAACACAACCTAACATCTCGGCGGTAATATTTGACAACATTCCTGGCGAGTTGGCCTCTACGTCTCCGTTTGACTTTCATATACATCAATAACGTAACATAAGCTAACCTAACACAACCTTACATCTCGGCGGTAATATTTGACAACATTCCTGGCGAGTTGGCATCTACGTCTCCGTTTGACTTTCATATACATCAATAACGTAACATAAGCTAACCTAACACAACCTAACATCTCGGCGGTAATATTGGACAACATTCCTGGCGAGTTGGCCTCTACGTTTCCGTTTGACCTTCATATACATCAATAACGTAATATAACCTAACCTAACCCAACCAATCATCTCGGCGGCAATATTTGACAACATTCCTGGCGAGCTGGCTTCTCCGTCTCCGTGGCACACTTATATACATCAATAACGTAATATAACAAAACCTAACACAACCTAACATCTCGACGGTAATATTTGACAACATTCCTGGCGAGTTGGCATCTACGTTTCCGTTTGTCCTTCATATACATCAATAACGTAATATAACCTAACCTAACACAACCTATCATCTCGGCGGTAATATTTGACAACATTCCTGGCGAGTTGGCCTCTACATAGCCGTGGGACCTTTATATACATCAATACCGTAATATAACCTAACCTAACCCAACCTAACATCTCGGTGCTAATATTTGACTACATTCCTGGCTTGTTGGCCTCTACGTCTCCGTGGGACCCTTAGATACATCTGTAACGTAATATAACCTAACCTAACCCAACCTAACATCTCGGCGGTAATATTTGACAACATTCCTGGCGAGTTGGCCTCTACGTCTCCGTTTGACTTTCATATACATCAATAACGTAACATAAGCTAACCTAACACAACCTAACATCTCGGCGGTAATATTTGACAACATTCTTGGCGAGTTGGCCTCTACGTTTCCAGTTGACCTTCATATATATCAATAACGTAATATAACCTAACCTAACCCAACCTATCATCTCGGCGGTAATATTTGACAACATTCCTGGCGAGCTGGCTTCTCCGTCTCCGTGGGACACTTATATACATCAATAACGTAATATAACAAAACCTAACCCAACCTAACATGTCGGCGGTAATATTTGACAACATTCCTGGCGAGTTGGCATCTACGTCTCCCTGGGACCTTTATATACATCAATAACGTAATATAACCTAACCTAACCCAACCTAACATCTCGGGGCTAATATTTGACAACATTCCTGGCGAGTTAGCATCTACGTCTCCGCTTGACTTTCATATACATCAATAACGTAACATAAGCTAACCTAACACAACCTAACACCTCGGCGGTAATATTTGACAACATTCCTGGCGAGTTGGACTCTACGTCTCCGTGGAACCTTTATATACATCAATAACGTAATATAACATAACCTAACGCACCCTAACATCTCGGCGGTAATATTTGACAACATTCCTGGCGAGTTGGCCTCTACGTCTCCGTATGACCTTCATATACATCAATAACGTAATATAACCTAACCTAACCCAACCTATCGTCTCGGTGGTAATATTTGACAACATTCCTGGCGAGTTGGCATCCACGTCTCCCTGGGACCTTTATATACATCAATCACGTGATATAACCTAACCTAACCCAAGCTAACATCTCGGCGGTAATATTTGACAACATTCCTGACGAGTTGGCCTCTACGTCTCCGTTTGACCTTCATATACATCAATAACGTAATATAACCTAACCTAACCCATCCTAACATATCGGCGGTAATATTTGACAACATTCCTGGCGAGTTGGCCTCTACGTCTCCGTTTGACTTTCATATACATCAATAACGTAACATAAGCTAATCTAACACAACCTAACATCTCGGCGGTAATATTTGACAACATTCCTGGCGAGTTGGCCTCTACGTCTCCGTTTGACTTTCATATACATCAATAACGTAACATAAGCTAACCTAACACAACCTAACATCTCGGCGGTAATATTTGACAACATTCCTGGCGAGTTGGCATCTACGTCTCCGTTTGACTTTCATATACATCAATAACGTAACATAAGCTAACCTAACACAACCTAACATCTCGGCGGTAATATTGGACAACATTCCTGGCGAGTTGGCCTCTACGTTTCCGTTTGACCTTCATATACATCAATAACGTAATATAACCTAACCTAACCCAACCAATCATCTCGGCGGCAATATTTGACAACATTCCTGGCGAGCTGGCTTCTCCGTCTCCGTGGGACACTTATATACATCAATAACGTAATATAACAAAACCTAACACAACCTAACATCTCGACGGTAATATTTGACAACATTCCTGGCGAGTTGGCATCTACGTCTCCCTGGGACATTTATATACATCAATAACGTAATATAACCTAACCTAACACAACCTATCATCTCGGCGGTAATATTTGACAACATTCCTGGCGAGCTGCCTTTTCCGTCCCCGTGGGACCCTTATATACATCAATAACGTAATATAACAAAACCTAACCCAACCTAACATGTCGGCGGTAATATTTGACAACATTCCTGGCGAGTTGGCATTTACGTCTCCCTGGGACATTTATATACATCAATAACGTAATATAACCGAACCTAACGCAACCTAACATCTCGGAGGTAATATTTGAAAACATTCCTGGCGAGTTGGCCTCTATGTCTCCGTTTGACCTTCATATACATCAATAACGTTATATAACCTAACCTAACACAACCTATCATCTCGGCGGCAATATTTGACAACATTCCTGGCGAGCTGGCTTCTCCGTCTCCGTGGGACACTTATATACATCAATAACGTAATATAACAAAACCTAACCCAACCTAACATGTCGGCGGTAATATTTGACAACATTCCAGGCGAGTTGGCATCTACGTCTCCCTGGGACCTTTATATACATCAATAACGTAATATAACCTAACCTAACCCAACCTAACATCTCGGGGCTAATATTTGACAACATTCCTGGCGAGTTGGCCTCTACGTCTCCGTTTGACTTTCATATACATCAATAACGTAACATAAGCTAACCTAACACAACCTAACATCTCGGCGGTAATATTTGACAACATTCCTGGCGAGTTGGCCTCTACGTCTCCGTTTGACTTTCATATACATCAATAACGTAACATAAGCTAACCTAACACAACCTTACATCTCGGCGGTAATATTTGACAACATTCCTGGCGAGTTGGCATCTACGTCTCCGTTTGACTTTCATATACATCAATAACGTAACATAAGCTAACCTAACACAACCTAACATCTCGGCGGTAATATTGGACAACATTCCTGGCGAGTTGGCCTCTACGTTTCCGTTTGACCTTCATATACATCAATAACGTAATATAACCTAACCTAACCCAACCAATCATCTCGGCGGCAATATTTGACAACATTCCTGGCGAGCTGGCTTCTCCGTCTCCGTGGGACACTTATATACATCAATAACGTAATATAACAAAACCTAACACAACCTAACATCTCGACGGTAATATTTGACAACATTCCTGGCGAGTTGGCATCTACGTCTCCCTGGGACATTTATATACATCAATAACGTAATATAACCTAACCTAACACAACCTATCATCTCGGCGGTAATATTTGACAACATTCCTGGCGAGCTGCCTTTTCCGTCCCCGTGGGACCCTTATATACATCAATAACGTAATATAACAAAACCTAACCCAACCTAACATGTCGGCGGTAATATTTGACAACATTCCTGGCGAGTTGGCATTTACGTCTCCCTGGGACATTTATATACATCAATAACGTAATATAACCTAACCTAACCCAACCTAACATCTCGGGGCTAATATTTGACAACATTCCTGGCGAGTTGGCCTCTACGTCTCCGTTTGACTTTCATATACATCAATAACGTAACATAAGCTAACCTAACACAACCTAACATCTCGGCGGTAATATTTGACAACATTCCTGGCGAGTTGGCATCTACGTCTCCGTTTGACTTTCATATACATCAATAACGTAACATAAGCTAACCTAACACAACCTAACATCTCGGCGGTAATATTGGACAACATTCCTGGCGAGTTGGCCTCTACGTTTCCGTTTGACCTTCATATACATCAATAACGTAATATAACCTAACCTAACCCAACCAATCATCTCGGCGGCAATATTTGACAACATTCCTGGCGAGCTGGCTTCTCCGTCTCCGTGGCACACTTATATACATCAATAACGTAATATAACAAAACCTAACACAACCTAACATCTCGACGGTAATATTTGACAACATTCCTGGCGAGTTGGCATCTACGTTTCCGTTTGTCCTTCATATACATCAATAACGTAATATAACCTAACCTAACACAACCTATCATCTCGGCGGTAGTATTTGACAACATTCCTGGCGAGTTGGCCTCTACATAGCCGTGGGACCTTTATATACATCAATACCGTAATATAACCTAACCTAACCCAACCTAACATCTCGGTGCTAATATTTGACTACATTCCTGGCTTGTTGGCCTCTACGTCTCCGTGGGACCCTTAGATACATCTGTAACGTAATATAACCTAACCTAACCCAACCTAACATCTCGGCGGTAATATTTGACAACATTCCTGGCGAGTTGGCCTCTACGTCTCCGTTTGACTTTCATATACATCAATAACGTAACATAAGCTAACCTAACACAACCTAACATCTCGGCGGTAATATTTGACAACATTCTTGGCGAGTTGGCCTCTACGTTTCCAGTTGACCTTCATATATATCAATAACGTAATATAACCTAACCTAACCCAACCTATCATCTCGGCGGTAATATTTGACAACATTCCTGGCGAGCTGGCTTCTCCGTCTCCGTGGGACACTTATATACATCAATAACGTAATATAACAAAACCTAACCCAACCTAACATGTCGGCGGTAATATTTGACAACATTCCTGGCGAGTTGGCATCTACGTCTCCCTGGGACCTTTATATACATCAATAACGTAATATAACCTAACCTAACCCAACCTAACATCTCGGGGCTAATATTTGACAACATTCCTGGCGAGTTAGCATCTACGTCTCCGCTTGACTTTCATATACATCAATAACGTAACATAAGCTAACCTAACACAACCTAACACCTCGGCGGTAATATTTGACAACATTCCTGGCGAGTTGGACTCTACGTCTCCGTGGAACCTTTATATACATCAATAACGTAATATAACATAACCTAACGCACCCTAACATCTCGGCGGTAATATTTGACAACATTCCTGGCGAGTTGGCCTCTACGTCTCCGTATGACCTTCATATACATCAATAACGTAATATAACCTAACCTAACCCAACCTATCGTCTCGGTGGTAATATTTGACAACATTCCTGGCGAGTTGGCATCCACGTCTCCCTGGGACCTTTATATACATCAATCACGTGATATAACCTAACCTAACCCAAGCTAACATCTCGGCGGTAATATTTGACAACATTCCTGACGAGTTGGCCTCTACGTCTCCGTTTGACCTTCATATACATCAATAACGTAATATAACCTAACCTAACCCATCCTAACATATCGGCGGTAATATTTGACAACATTCCTGGCGAGTTGGCCTCTACGTCTCCGTTTGACTTTCATATACATCAATAACGTAACATAAGCTAATCTAACACAACCTAACATCTCGGCGGTAATATTTGACAACATTCCTGGCGAGTTGGCCTCTACGTCTCCGTTTGACTTTCATATACATCAATAACGTAACATAAGCTAACCTAACACAACCTAACATCTCGGCGGTAATATTTGACAACATTCCTGGCGAGTTGGCATCTACGTCTCCGTTTGACTTTCATATACATCAATAACGTAACATAAGCTAACCTAACACAACCTAACATCTCGGCGGTAATATTGGACAACATTCCTGGCGAGTTGGCCTCTACGTTTCCGTTTGACCTTCATATACATCAATAACGTAATATAACCTAACCTAACCCAACCAATCATCTCGGCGGCAATATTTGACAACATTCCTGGCGAGCTGGCTTCTCCGTCTCCGTGGGACACTTATATACATCAATAACGTAATATAACAAAACCTAACACAACCTAACATCTCGACGGTAATATTTGACAACATTCCTGGCGAGTTGGCATCTACGTCTCCCTGGGACATTTATATACATCAATAACGTAATATAACCTAACCTAACACAACCTATCATCTCGGCGGTAATATTTGACAACATTCCTGGCGAGCTGCCTTTTCCGTCCCCGTGGGACCCTTATATACATCAATAACGTAATATAACAAAACCTAACCCAACCTAACATGTCGGCGGTAATATTTGACAACATTCCTGGCGAGTTGGCATTTACGTCTCCCTGGGACATTTATATACATCAATAACGTAATATAACCGAACCTAACGCAACCTAACATCTCGGAGGTAATATTTGAAAACATTCCTGGCGAGTTGGCCTCTATGTCTCCGTTTGACCTTCATATACATCAATAACGTTATATAACCTAACCTAACACAACCTATCATCTCGGCGGCAATATTTGACAACATTCCTGGCGAGCTGGCTTCTCCGTCTCCGTGGGACACTTATATACATCAATAACGTAATATAACAAAACCTAACCCAACCTAACATGTCGGCGGTAATATTTGACAACATTCCGGGCGAGTTGGCATCTACGTCTCCCTGGGACCTTTATATACATCAATAACGTAATATAACCTAACCTAACCCAACCTAACATCTCGGGGCTAATATTTGACAACATTCCTGGCGAGTTGGCCTCTACGTCTCCGTTTGACTTTCATATACATCAATAACGTAACATAAGCTAACCTAACACAACCTAACATCTCGGCGGTAATATTTGACAACATTCCTGGCGAGTTGGCCTCTACGTCTCCGTTTGACTTTCATATACATCAATAACGTAACATAAGCTAACCTAACACAACCTTACATCTCGGCGGTAATATTTGACAACATTCCTGGCGAGTTGGCATCTACGTCTCCGTTTGACTTTCATATACATCAATAACGTAACATAAGCTAACCTAACACAACCTAACATCTCGGCGGTAATATTGGACAACATTCCTGGCGAGTTGGCCTCTACGTTTCCGTTTGACCTTCATATACATCAATAACGTAATATAACCTAACCTAACCCAACCAATCATCTCGGCGGCAATATTTGACAACATTCCTGGCGAGCTGGCTTCTCCGTCTCCGTGGGACACTTATATACATCAATAACGTAATATAACAAAACCTAACACAACCTAACATCTCGACGGTAATATTTGACAACATTCCTGGCGAGTTGGCATCTACGTCTCCCTGGGACATTTATATACATCAATAACGTAATATAACCTAACCTAACACAACCTATCATCTCGGCGGTAATATTTGACAACATTCCTGGCGAGCTGCCTTTTCCGTCCCCGTGGGACCCTTATATACATCAATAACGTAATATAACAAAACCTAACCCAACCTAACATGTCGGCGGTAATATTTGACAACATTCCTGGCGAGTTGGCATTTACGTCTCCCTGGGACATTTATATACATCAATAACGTAATATAACCGAACCTAACGCAACCTAACATCTCGGAGGTAATATTTGAAAACATTCCTGGCGAGTTGGCCTCTACGTTTCCGTTTGACCTTCATATACATCAATAACGTAATATAACCTAACCTAACCCAACCAATCATCTCGGCGGCAATATTTGACAACATTCCTGGCGAGCTGGCTTCTCCGTCTCCGTGGGACACTTATATACATCAATAACGTAATATAACAAAACCTAACACAACCTAACATCTCGACGGTAATATTTGACAACATTCCTGGCGAGTTGGCATCTACGTCTCCCTGGGACATTTATATACATCAATAACGTAATATAACCTAACCTAACACAACCTATCATCTCGGCGGTAATATTTGACAACATTCCTGGCGAGCTGCCTTTTCCGTCCCCGTGGGACCCTTATATACATCAATAACGTAATATAACAAAACCTAACCCAACCTAACATGTCGGCGGTAATATTTGACAACATTCCTGGCGAGTTGGCATTTACGTCTCCCTGGGACATTTATATACATCAATAACGTAATATAACCGAACCTAACGCAACCTAACATCTCGGAGGTAATATTTGAAAACATTCCTGGCGAGTTGGCCTCTATGTCTCCGTTTGACCTTCATATACATCAATAACGTTATATAACCTAACCTAACACAACCTATCATCTCGGCGGCAATATTTGACAACATTCCTGGCGAGCTGGCTTCTCCGTCTCCGTGGGACACTTATATACATCAATAACGTAATATAACAAAACCTAACCCAACCTAACATGTCGGCGGTAATATTTGACAACATTCCGGGCGAGTTGGCATCTACGTCTCCCTGGGACCTTTATATACATCAATAACGTAATATAACCTAACCTAACCCAACCTAACATCTCGGGGCTAATATTTGACAACATTCTTGGCGAGTTGGCCTCTACGTCTCCGTTTGACTTTCATATACATCAATAACGTAACATAAGCTAACCTAACACAACCTAACATCTCGGCGGTAATATTTGACAACATTCCTGGCGAGTTGGCCTCTACGTCTCCGTTTGACTTTCATATACATCAATAACGTAACATAAGCTAACCTAACACAACCTTACATCTCGGCGGTAATATTTGACAACATTCCTGGCGAGTTGGCATCTACGTCTCCGTTTGACTTTCATATACATCAATAACGTAACATAAGCTAACCTAACACAACCTAACATCTCGGCGGTAATATTGGACAACATTCCTGGCGAGTTGGCCTCTACGTTTCCGTTTGACCTTCATATACATCAATAACGTAATATAACCTAACCTAACCCAACCAATCATCTCGGCGGCAATATTTGACAACATTCCTGGCGAGCTGGCTTCTCCGTCTCCGTGGGACACTTATATACATCAATAACGTAATATAACAAAACCTAACACAACCTAACATCTCGACGGTAATATTTGACAACATTCCTGGCGAGTTGGCATCTACGTCTCCCTGGGACATTTATATACATCAATAACGTAATATAACCTAACCTAACACAACCTATCATCTCGGCGGTAATATTTGACAACATTCCTGGCGAGCTGCCTTTTCCGTCCCCGTGGGACCCTTATATACATCAATAACGTAATATAACAAAACCTAACCCAACCTAACATGTCGGCGGTAATATTTGACAACATTCCTGGCGAGTTGGCATTTACGTCTCCCTGGGACATTTATATACATCAATAACGTAATATAACCGAACCTAACGCAACCTAACATCTCGGAGGTAATATTTGAAAACATTCCTGGCGAGTTGGCCTCTATGTCTCCGTTTGACCTTCATATACATCAATAACGTTATATAACCTAACCTAACACAACCTATCATCTCGGCGGCAATATTTGACAACATTCCTGGCGAGCTGGCTTCTCCGTCTCCGTGGGACACTTATATACATCAATAACGTAATATAACAAAACCTAACCCAACCTAACATGTCGGCGGTAATATTTGACAACATTCCGGGCGAGTTGGCATCTACGTCTCCCTGGGACCTTTATATACATCAATAACGTAATATAACCTAACCTAACCCAACCTAACATCTCGGGGCTAATATTTGACAACATTCCTGGCGAGTTGGCCTCTACGTCTCCGTTTGACTTTCATATACATCAATAACGTAACATAAGCTAACCTAACACAACCTAACATCTCGGCGGTAATATTTGACAACATTCCTGGCGAGTTGGCCTCTACGTCTCCGTTTGACTTTCATATACATCAATAACGTAACATAAGCTAACCTAACACAACCTTACATCTCGGCGGTAATATTTGACAACATTCCTGGCGAGTTGGCATCTACGTCTCCGTTTGACTTTCATATACATCAATAACGTAACATAAGCTAACCTAACACAACCTAACATCTCGGCGGTAATATTGGACAACATTCCTGGCGAGTTGGCCTCTACGTTTCCGTTTGACCTTCATATACATCAATAACGTAATATAACCTAACCTAACCCAACCAATCATCTCGGCGGCAATATTTGACAACATTCCTGGCGAGCTGGCTTCTCCGTCTCCGTGGGACACTTATATACATCAATAACGTAATATAACAAAACCTAACACAACCTAACATCTCGACGGTAATATTTGACAACATTCCTGGCGAGTTGGCATCTACGTCTCCCTGGGACATTTATATACATCAATAACGTAATATAACCTAACCTAACACAACCTATCATCTCGGCGGTAATATTTGACAACATTCCTGGCCAGTTGGCTTCTCCGTCTACGTGGAACCTTTATATACATCAATAACGTAATATAACCTAACATATCGGCGGTAATATTTGACATCATTCCTGGCGAGTTGGCATCTACGTCTCCCTGGGACCCTTATATACATCTGTAACGTAATATAACGTAACCTATCCCAACCTAACATCTCGGCGGTAATATTTGACAACATTCCTGGCTTATAGGCATCTACTTCTCCGTGGGACCTTTATATACTTCAATAACGTAATATAACCTAACCTAACCCAACCTATCATCTCGGCGGTAATATTAGACAACATTCCTGGCGATTTGGCCTCTACGTCTCCGTTTGACCTTCATATACATCAATAACGTAATATAACCTAACCTAACACAACCTATCATCTCGGCGGTAATATTTGACAACATTCCTGGCGAGCTGCCTTTTCCGTCCCCGTGGGACCCTTATATACATCAATAACGTAATATAACAAAACCTAACCCAACCTAACATGTCGGCGGTAATATTTGACAACATTCCTGGCGAGTTGGCATTTACGTCTCCCTGGGACATTTATATACATCAATAACGTAATATAACCTAACCTAACCCAACCTAACATCTCGGGGCTAATATTTGACAACATTCCTGGCGAGTTGGCCTCTACGTCTCCGTTTGACTTTCATATACATCAATAACGTAACATAAGCTAACCTAACACAACCTAACATCTCGGCGGTAATATTGGACAACATTCCTGGCGAGTTGGCCTCTACGTTTCCGTTTGACCTTCATATACATCAATAACGTAATATAACCTAACCTAACCCAACCAATCATCTCGGCGGCAATATTTGACAACATTCCTGGCGAGCTGGCTTCTCCGTCTCCGTGGCACACTTATATACATCAATAACGTAATATAACAAAACCTAACACAACCTAACATCTCGACGGTAATATTTGACAACATTCCTGGCGAGTTGGCATCTACGTTTCCGTTTGTCCTTCATATACATCAATAACGTAATATAACCTAACCTAACACAACCTATCATCTCGGCGGTAATATTTGACAACATTCCTGGCGAGTTGGCCTCTACATAGCCGTGGGACCTTTATATACATCAATACCGTAATATAACCTAACCTAACCCAACCTAACATCTCGGTGCTAATATTTGACTACATTCCTGGCTTGTTGGCCTCTACGTCTCCGTGGGACCCTTAGATACATCTGTAACGTAATATAACCTAACCTAACCCAACCTAACATCTCGGCGGTAATATTTGACAACATTCCTGGCGAGTTGGCCTCTACGTCTCCGTTTGACTTTCATATACATCAATAACGTAACATAAGCTAACCTAACACAACCTAACATCTCGGCGGTAATATTTGACAACATTCTTGGCGAGTTGGCCTCTACGTTTCCGGTTGACCTTCATATATATCAATAACGTAATATAACCTAACCTAACCCAACCTATCATCTCGGCGGTAATATTTGACAACATTCCTGGCGAGCTGGCTTCTCCGTCTCCGTGGGACACTTATATACATCAATAACGTAATATAACAAAACCTAACCCAACCTAACATGTCGGCGGTAATATTTGACAACATTCCTGGCGAGTTGGCATCTACGTCCCCCTGGGACCTTTATATACATCAATAACGTAATATAACCTATCCTAACCCAACCTAACATCTCGGGGCTAATATTTGACAACATTCCTGGCGAGTTAGCATCTACGTCTCCGCTTGACTTTCATATACATCAATAACGTAACATAAGCTAACCTAACACAACCTAACACCTCGGCGGTAATATTTGACAACATTCCTGGCGAGTTGGACTCTACGTCTCCGTGGAACCTTTATATACATCAATAACGTAATATAACATAACCTAACGCACCCTAACATCTCGGCGGTAATATTTGACAACATTCCTGGCGAGTTGGCCTCTACGTCTCCGTATGACCTTCATATACATCAATAACGTAATATAACCTAACCTAACCCAACCTATCGTCTCGGTGGTAATATTTGACAACATTCCTGGCGAGTTGGCATCCACGTCTCCCTGGGACCTTTATATACATCAATCACGTGATATAACCTAACCTAACCCAAGCTAACATCTCGGCGGTAATATTTGACAACATTCCTGACGAGTTGGCCTCTACGTCTCCGTTTGACCTTCATATACATCAATAACGTAATATAACCTAACCTAACCCATCCTAACATATCGGCGGTAATATTTGACAACATTCCTGGCGAGTTGGCCTCTACGTCTCCGTTTGACTTTCATATACATCAATAACGTAACATAAGCTAATCTAACACAACCTAACATCTCGGCGGTAATATTTGACAACATTCCTGGCGAGTTGGCCTCTACGTCTCCGTTTGACTTTCATATACATCAATAACGTAACATAAGCTAACCTAACACAACCTAACATCTCGGCGGTAATATTTGACAACATTCCTGGCGAGTTGGCATCTACGTCTCCGTTTGACTTTCATATACATCAATAACGTAACATAAGCTAACCTAACACAACCTAACATCTCGGCGGTAATATTGGACAACATTCCTGGCGAGTTGGCCTCTACGTTTCCGTTTGACCTTCATATACATCAATAACGTAATATAACCTAACCTAACCCAACCAATCATCTCGGCGGCAATATTTGACAACATTCCTGGCGAGCTGGCTTCTCCGTCTCCGTGGGACACTTATATACATCAATAACGTAATATAACAAAACCTAACACAACCTAACATCTCGACGGTAATATTTGACAACATTCCTGGCGAGTTGGCATCTACGTCTCCCTGGGACATTTATATACATCAATAACGTAATATAACCTAACCTAACACAACCTATCATCTCGGCGGTAATATTTGACAACATTCCTGGCGAGCTGCCTTTTCCGTCCCCGTGGGACCCTTATATACATCAATAACGTAATATAACAAAACCTAACCCAACCTAACATGTCGGCGGTAATATTTGACATCATTCCTGGCGAGTTGGCATTTACGTCTCCCTGGGACATTTATATACATCAATAACGTAATATAACCGAACCTAACGCAACCTAACATCTCGGAGGTAATATTTGAAAACATTCCTGGCGAGTTGGCCTCTATGTCTCCGTTTGACCTTCATATACATCAATAACGTTATATAACCTAACCTAACACAACCTATCATCTCGGCGGCAATATTTGACAACATTCCTGGCGAGCTGGCTTCTCCGTCTCCGTGGGACACTTATATACATCAATAACGTAATATAACAAAACCTAACCCAACCTAACATGTCGGCGGTAATATTTGACAACATTCCGGGCGAGTTGGCATCTACGTCTCCCTGGGACCTTTATATACATCAATAACGTAATATAACCTAACCTAACCCAACCTAACATCTCGGGGCTAATATTTGACAACATTCCTGGCGAGTTGGCCTCTACGTCTCCGTTTGACTTTCATATACATCAATAACGTAACATAAGCTAACCTAACACAACCTAACATCTCGGCGGTAATATTTGACAACATTCCTGGCGAGTTGGCATCTACGTCTCCGTTTGACCTTCATATACATCAATAACGTAATATAACCTAACCTAACACAACCTATCCTCTCGGCGGTAATATTTGACAACATTCCTGGCGAGCTGCCTTTTCCGTCCCCGTGGGACCCTTATATACATCAATAACGTAATATAACAAAACCTAACCCAACCTAACATGTCGGCGGTAATATTTGACAACATTCCTGGCGAGTTGGCATTTACGTCTCCCTGGGACATTTATATACATCAATAACGTAATATAACCGAACCTAACGCAACCTAACATCTCGGAGGTAATATTTGAAAACATTCCTGGCGAGTTGGCCTCTATGTCTCCGTTTGACCTTCATATACATCAATAACGTTATATAACCTAACCTAACACAACCTATCATCTCGGCGGCAATATTGGACAACATTCCTGGCGAGTTGGCCTCTACGTTTCCGTTTGACCTTCATATACATCAATAACGTAATATAACCTAACCTAACCCAACCAATCATCTCGGCGTCAATATTTGACAACATTCCTGGCGAGCTGGCTTCTCCGTCTCCGTGGGACACTTATATACATCAATAACGTAATATAACAAAACCTAACCCAACCTAACATCTCGACGGTAATATTTGACAACATTCCTGGCGAGTTGGCATCTACGTCTCCCTGGGACATTTATATACATCAATAACGTAATATAACCTAACCTAACACAACCTATCATCTCGGCGGTAATATTTGACAACATTCCTGGCCAGTTGGCTTCTCCGTCTACGTGGAACCTTTATATACATCAATAACGTAATATAACCTAACATATCGGCGGTAATATTTGACATCATTCCTGGCGAGTTGGCATCTACGTCTCCCTGGGACCCTTATATACATCTGTAACGTAATATAACGTAACCTATCCCAACCTAACATCTCGGCGGTAATATTTGACAACATTCCTGGCTTATAGGCATCTACTTCTCCGTGGGACCTTTATATACTTCAATAACGTAATATAACCTAACCTAACCCAACCTATCATCTCGGCGGTAATATTAGACAACATTCCTGGCGATTTGGCCTCTACGTCTCCGTTTGACCTTCATATACATCAATAACGTAATATAACCTAACCTAACACAACCTATCATCTCGGCGGTAATATTTGACAACATTCCTGGCGAGCTGCCTTTTCCGTCCCCGTGGGACCCTTATATACATCAATAACGTAATATAACAAAACCTAACCCAACCTAACATGTCGGCGGTAATATTTGACAACATTCCTGGCGAGTTGGCATTTACGTCTCCCTGGGACATTTATATACATCAATAACGTAATATAACCTAACCTAACCCAACCTAACATCTCGGGGCTAATATTTGACAACATTCCTGGCGAGTTGGCCTCTACGTCTCCGTTTGACTTTCATATACATCAATAACGTAACATAAGCTAACCTAACACAACCTAACATCTCGGCGGTAATATTTGACAACATTCCTGGCGAGTTGGCATCTACGTCTCCGTTTGACTTTCATATACATCAATAACGTAACATAAGCTAACCTAACACAACCTAACATCTCGGCGGTAATATTGGACAACATTCCTGGCGAGTTGGCCTCTACGTTTCCGTTTGACCTTCATATACATCAATAACGTAATATAACCTAACCTAACCCAACCAATCATCTCGGCGGCAATATTTGACAACATTCCTGGCGAGCTGGCTTCTCCGTCTCCGTGGCACACTTATATACATCAATAACGTAATATAACAAAACCTAACACAACCTAACATCTCGACGGTAATATTTGACAACATTCCTGGCGAGTTGGCATCTACGTTTCCGTTTGTCCTTCATATACATCAATAACCTAATATAACCTAACCTAACACAACCTATCATCTCGGCGGTAATATTTGACAACATTCCTGGCGAGTTGGCCTCTACATAGCCGTGGGACCTTTATATACATCAATACCGTAATATAACCTAACCTAACCCAACCTAACATCTCGGTGCTAATATTTGACTACATTCCTGGCTTGTTGGCCTCTACGTCTCCGTGGGACCCTTAGATACATCTGTAACGTAATATAACCTAACCTAACCCAACCTAACATCTCGGCGGTAATATTTGACAACATTCCTGGCGAGTTGGCCTCTACGTCTCCGTTTGACTTTCATATACATCAATAACGTAACATAAGCTAACCTAACACAACCTAACATCTCGGCGGTAATATTTGACAACATTCTTGGCGAGTTGGCCTCTACGTTTCCGGTTGACCTTCATATATATCAATAACGTAATATAACCTAACCTAACCCAACCTATCATCTCGGCGGTAATATTTGACAACATTCCTGGCGAGCTGGCTTCTCCGTCTCCGTGGGACACTTATATACATCAATAACGTAATATAACAAAACCTAACCCAACCTAACATGTCGGCGGTAATATTTGACAACATTCCTGGCGAGTTGGCATCTACGTCTCCCTGGGACCTTTATATACATCAATAACGTAATATAACCTATCCTAACCCAACCTAACATCTCGGGGCTAATATTTGACAACATTCCTGGCGAGTTAGCATCTACGTCTCCGCTTGACTTTCATATACATCAATAACGTAACATAAGCTAACCTAACACAACCTAACACCTCGGCGGTAATATTTGACAACATTCCTGGCGAGTTGGACTCTACGTCTCCGTGGAACCTTTATATACATCAATAACGTAATATAACATAACCTAACGCACCCTAACATCTCGGCGGTAATATTTGACAACATTCCTGGCGAGTTGGCCTCTACGTCTCCGTATGACCTTCATATACATCAATAACGTAATATAACCTAACCTAACCCAACCTATCGTCTCGGTGGTAATATTTGACAACATTCCTGGCGAGTTGGCATCCACGTCTCCCTGGGACCTTTATATACATCAATCACGTGATATAACCTAACCTAACCCAAGCTAACATCTCGGCGGTAATATTTGACAACATTCCTGACGAGTTGGCCTCTACGTCTCCGTTTGACCTTCATATACATCAATAACGTAATATAACCTAACCTAACCCATCCTAACATATCGGCGGTAATATTTGACAACATTCCTGGCGAGTTGGCCCCTACGTCTCCGTTTGACTTTCATATACATCAATAACGTAACATAAGCTAATCTAACACAACCTAACATCTCGGCGGTAATATTTGACAACATTCCTGGCGAGTTGGCCTCTACGTCTCCGTTTGACTTTCATATACATCAATAACGTAACATAAGCTAACCTAACACAACCTAACATCTCGGCGGTAATATTTGACAACATTCCTGGCGAGTTGGCATCTACGTCTCCGTTTGAATTTCATATACATCAATAACGTAACATAAGCTAACCTAACACAACCTAACATCTCGGCGGTAATATTGGACAACATTCCTGGCGAGTTGGCCTCTACGTTTCCGTTTGACCTTCATATACATCAATAACGTAATATAACCTAACCTAACCCAACCAATCATCTCGGCGGCAATATTTGACAACATTCCTGGCGAGCTGGCTTCTCCGTCTCCGTGGGACACTTATATACATCAATAACGTAATATAACAAAACCTAACCCAACCTAACATGTCGGCGGTAATATTTGACAACATTCAAGGCGAGTTGGCATTTACGTCTCCCTGGGACATTTATATACATCAATAACGTAATATAACCGAACCTAACGCAACCTAACATCTCGGAGGTAATATTTGAAAACATTCCTGGCGAGTTGGCCTCTATGTCTCCGTTTGACCTTCATATACATCAATAACGTTATATAACCTAACCTAACACAACCTATCATCTCGGCGGCAATATTTGACAACATTCCTGGCGAGCTGGCTTCTCCGTCTCCGTGGGACACTTATATACATCAATAACGTAATATAACAAAACCTAACCCAACCTAACATGTCGGCGGTAATATTTGACAACATTCCGGGCGAGTTGGCATCTACGTCTCCCTGGGACCTTTATATACATCAATAACGTAATATAACCTAACCTAACCCAACCTAACATCTCGGGGCTAATATTTGACAACATTCCTGGCGAGTTGGCCTCTACGTCTCCGTTTGACTTTCATATACATCAATAACGTAACATAAGCTAACCTAACACAACCTAACATCTCGGCGGTAATATTTGACAACATTCCTGGCGAGTTGGCATCTACGTCTCCGTTTGACCTTCATATACATCAATAACGTAATATAACCTAACCTAACACAACCTATCCTCTCGGCGGTAATATTTGACAACATTCCTGGCGAGCTGCCTTTTCCGTCCCCGTGGGACCCTTATATACATCAATAACGTAATATAACAAAACCTAACCCAACCTAACATGTCGGCGGTAATATTTGACAACATTCCTGGCGAGTTGGCATTTACGTCTCCCTGGGACATTTATATACATCAATAACGTAATATAACCGAACCTAACGCAACCTAACATCTCGGAGGTAATATTTGAAAACATTCCTGGCGAGTTGGCCTCTATGTCTCCGTTTGACCTTCATATACATCAATAACGTTATATAACCTAACCTAACACAACCTATCATCTCGGCGGCAATATTGGACAACATTCCTGGCGAGTTGGCCTCTACGTTTCCGTTTGACCTTCATATACATCAATAACGTAATATAACCTAACCTAACCCAACCAATCATCTCGGCGTCAATATTTGACAACATTCCTGGCGAGCTGGCTTCTCCGTCTCCGTGGGACACTTATATACATCAATAACGTAATATAACAAAACCTAACCCAACCTAACATCTCGGCGGTAATATTTGACAACATTCCTGGCGAGTTGGCCTCTACGTCTCCGTTTGACTTTCATATACATCAATAACGTGACATAAGCTAACCTAACACAACCTAACATCTCGGCGGTAATATTTGACAACATTCTTGGCGAGTTGGCCTCTACGTTTCCGTTTGACCTTCATATATATCAATAACGTAATATAACCTAACCTAACCCAACCTATCATCTCGGCGGTAATATTTGACAACATTCCTGGCGAGCTGGCTTCTCCGTCTCCGTGGGACACTTATATACATCAATAAGGTAATATAACAAAACCTAACCCAACCTAACATGTCGGCGGTAATATTTGACAACATTCCTGGCGAGTTGGCATCTACGTCTCCCTGGGACCTTTATATACATCAATAACGTAATATAACCTAACCTAACCCAACCTAACATCTCGGGGCTAATATTTGACAACATTCCTGGCGAGTTGGCCTCTACGTCTCCGTTTGACTTTCATATACATCAATAACGTAACATAAGCTAACCTAACACAACCTAACATCTCGGCGGTAATATTTGACAACATTCCTGGCGAGTTGGACTCTACGTCTCCGTGGAACCTTTATATACATCAATAACGTAATATAACATAACCTAACGCACCCTAACATCTCGGCGGTAATATTTGACAACATTCCTGGCGAGTTGGCCTCTACGTCTCCGTATGACCTTCATATACATCAATAACGTAATATAACCTAACCTAACCCAACCTATCGTCTCGGCGGTAATATTTGACAACATTCCTGGCGATTTGGCATCTACGTCTCCCTGGGACCCTTATATACATCTGTAACGGAATATAACGTAACCTATCCCAACCTAACATCTCGGCGGTAATATTTGACAACATTCCTGGCTTATAGGCATCTACTTCTCCGTGGGACCTTTATATACTTCAATAACGTAATATAACCTAACCTAACCCAACCTATCATCTCGGCGGTAATATTTGACAACATTCCTGGCGAGTTGGCCTCTACGTCTCCGTTTGACCTTCATATACATCAATAACGTAATATAACCTAACCTAACACAACCAATCATCTCGGCGGAAATATTTGACAACATTCCTAGCGAGCTGCCTTCTCCGTCTCCGTGGGACCCTTATATACATCAATAACGTAATATAACAAAACCTAACCCAACCTAACAGGTCGGCGGTAATATTTGACAACATTCCTGGCGAGTTGGCATTTACGTCTCCCTGGGACATTTATATACATCAATAACGTAATATAACATAACCTAAACCAACCTATCATCGCGGCGATAATATTTGACCACATTCCTGGCGAGTTGGCCTCTACGTCTCTGTTTGACCTTCATATACATCAATAACGTAATATAACCTAACCTAACCCAATCTAACTTCTCGGCCGTAATATTTGACCGCATTACTGGCTTGTTGGCTTCTACGTTTCCGTGGGCCCTTTATATACATCTATAACGTAATATAACCTAACCTAACCAAACCTATTATCTCGGCGGTAATATTTGACAACATTCCTGGCGAGTTGGCATCCACGTCTCCCTGGGACCTTTATATACATCAATCACGTGATATAACCTAACCTAACCCAAGCTAACATCTCGGCGGTAATATTTGACAACATTCCTGACGAGTTGGCCTCTACGTCTCCGTTTGACCTTCATATACATCAATAACGTAATATAACCTAACCTAACCCATCCTAACATATCGGCGGTAATATTTGACAACATTCCTGGCGAGTTGGCCTCTACGTCTCCGTTTGACTTTCATATACATCAATAACGTAACATAAGCTAATCTAACACAACCTAACATCTCGGCGGTAATATTTGACAACATTCCTGGCGAGTTGGCCTCTACGTCTCCGTTTGACTTTCATATACATCAATAACGTAACATAAGCTAACCTAACACAACCTTACATCTCGGCGGTAATATTTGACAACATTCCTGGCGAGTTGGCATCTACGTCTCCGTTTGACTTTCATATACATCAATAACGTAACATAAGCTAACCTAACACAACCTAACATCTCGGCGGTAATATTGGACAACATTCCTGGCGAGTTGGCCTCTACGTTTCCGTTTGACCTTCATATACATCAATAACGTAATATAACCTAACCTAACCCAACCAATCATCTCGGCGGCAATATTTGACAACATTCCTGGCGAGCTGGCTTCTCCGTCTCCGTGGGACACTTATATACATCAATAACGTAATATAACAAAACCTAACACAACCTAACATCTCGACGGTAATATTTGACAACATTCCTGGCGAGTTGGCATCTACGTCTCCCTGGGACATTTATATACATCAATAACGTAATATAACCTAACCTAACACAACCTATCATCTCGGCGGTAATATTTGACAACATTCCTGGCCAGTTGGCTTCTCCGTCTACGTGGAACCTTTATATACATCAATAACGTAATATAACCTAACATATCGGCGGTAATATTTGACATCATTCCTGGCGAGTTGGCATCTACGTCTCCCTGGGACCCTTATATACATCTGTAACGTAATATAACGTAACCTATCCCAACCTAACATCTCGGCGGTAATATTTGACAACATTCCTGGCTTATAGGCATCTACTTCTCCGTGGGACCTTTATATACTTCAATAACGTAATATAACCTAACCTAACCCAACCTATCATCTCGGCGGTAATATTAGACAACATTCCTGGCGAGTTGGCCTCTACGTCTCCGTTTGACCTTCATATACATCAATAACGTAATATAACCTAACCTAACACAACCTATCATCTCGGCGGTAATATTTGACAACATTCCTGGCGAGCTGCCTTTTCCGTCCCCGTGGGACCCTTATATACATCAATAACGTAATATAACAAAACCTAACCCAACCTAACATGTCGGCGGTAATATTTGACAACATTCCTGGCGAGTTGGCATTTACGTCTCCCTGGGACATTTATATACATCAATAACGTAATATAACCTATCCTAACCCAACCTAACATCTCGGGGCTAATATTTGACAACATTCCTGGCGAGTTGGCCTCTACGTCTCCGTTTGACTTTCATATACATCAATAACGTAACATAAGCTAACCTAACACAACCTAACATCTCGGCGGTAATATTTGACAACATTCCTGGCGAGTTGGCATCTACGTCTCCGTTTGACTTTCATATACATCAATAACGTAACATAAGCTAACCTAACACAACCTAACATCTCGGCGGTAATATTGGACAACATTCCTGGCGAGTTGGCCTCTACGTTTCCGTTTGACCTTCATATACATCAATAACGTAATATAACCTAACCTAACCCAACCAATCATCTCGGCGGCAATATTTGACAACATTCCTGGCGAGCTGGCTTCTCCGTCTCCGTGGCACACTTATATACATCAATAACGTAATATAACAAAACCTAACACAACCTAACATCTCGACGGTAATATTTGACAACATTCCTGGCGAGTTGGCATCTACGTTTCCGTTTGTCCTTCATATACATCAATAACGTAATATAACCTAACCTAACACAACCTATCATCTCGGCGGAAATATTTGACAACATTCCTGGCGAGTTGGCCTCTACATAGCCGTGGGACCTTTATATACATCAATACCGTAATATAACCTAACCTAACCCAACCTAACATCTCGGTGCTAATATTTGACTACATTCCTGGCTTGTTGGCCTCTACGTCCCCGTGGGACCCTTAGATACATCTGTAACGTAATATAACCTAACCTAACCCAACCTAACATCTCGGCGGTAATATTTGACAACATTCCTGGCGAGTTGGCCTCTACGTCTCCGTTTGACTTTCATATACATCAATAACGTAACATAAGCTAACCTAACACAACCTAACATCTCGGCGGTAATATTTGACAACATTCTTGGCGAGTTGGCCTCTACGTTTCCGGTTGACCTTCATATATATCAATAACGTAATATAACCTAACCTAACCCAACCTATCATCTCGGCGGCAATATTTGACAACATTCCTGGCGAGCTGGCTTCTCCGTCTCCGTGGGACACTTATATACATCAATAACGTAATATAACAAAACCTAACCCAACCTAACATGTCGGCGGTAATATTTGACAACATTCCTGGCGAGTTGGCATCTACGTCTCCCTGGGACCTTTATATACATCAATAACGTAATATAACCTAACCTAACCCAACCTAACATCTCGGGGCTAATATTTGACAACATTCCTGGCGAGTTAGCATCTACGTCTCCGCTTGACTTTCATATACATCAATAACGTAACATAAGCTAACCTAACACAACCTAACACCTCGGCGGTAATATTTGACAACATTCCTGGCGAGTTGGACTCTACGTCTCCGTGGAACCTTTATATACATCAATAACGTAATATAACATAACCTAACGCACCCTAACATCTCGGCGGTAATATTTGACAACATTCCTGGCGAGTTGGCCTCTACGTCTCCGTATGACCTTCATATACATCAATAACGTAATATAACCTAACCTAACCCAACCTATCGTCTCGGTGGTAATATTTGACAACATTCCTGGCGATTTGGCATCTACGTCTCCCTGGGACCCTTATATACATCTGTAACGGAATATAACGTAACCTATCCCAACCTAACATCTCGGCGGTAATATTTGACAACATTCCTGGCTTATAGGCATCTACTTCTCCGTGGGACCTTTATATACTTCAATAACGTAATATAACCTAACCTAACCCAACCTATCATCTCGGCGGTAATATTTGACAACATTCCTGGCGAGTTGGCCTCTACGTCTCCGTTTGACCTTCATATACATCAATAACGTAATATAACCTAACCTAACACAACCAATCATCTCGGCGGAAATATTTGACAACATTCCTGGCGAGCTGCCTTCTCCGTCTCCGTGGGACCCTTATATACATCAATAACGTAATATAACAAAACCTAACCCAACCTAACAGGTCGGCGGTAATATTTGACAACATTCCTGGCGAGTTGGCCTCTACGTCTCCGTTTGACTTTCATATACATCAATAACGTAACATAAGCTAATCTAACACAACCTAACATCTCGGCGGTAATATTTGACAACATTCCTCGCGAGTTGGCCTCTACGTCTCCGTTTGACTTTCATATACATCAATAACGTAACATAAGCTAACCTAACACAACCTAACATCTCGGCGGTAATATTTGACAACATTCCTGGCGAGTTGGCCTCTACGTCTCCGTATGACCTTCATATACATCAATAACGTAATATAACCTAACCTAACCCATCCTAACATATCGGCGGTAATATTTGACAACATTCCTGGCGAGTTGGCCTCTACGTCTCCGTTTGACCTTCATATACATCAATAACGTTATATAACCTAACCTAACACAACCTATCATCTCGGCGGCAATATTTGACAACATTCCTGGCGATCTGGCTTCTCCGTCACCGTGGGACACTTATATACATCAATAACGTAATATAACAAAACCTAACCCAACCTAACATGTCGGCGGTAATATTTGACAACATTCCTGGCGAGTTGGCATTTACGTCTCCCTGGGACCTTTATATACATCAATAACGTAATATAACCGAACCTAACGCAACCTAACATCTCGGAGGTAATATTTGAAAACATTCCTGGCGAGTTGGCCTCTATGTCCCCGTTTGACCTTCATATACATCAATAACGTTATATAACCTAACCTAACACAACCTATCATCTCGGCGGTAATATTTGACAACATTCCTGGCGAGTTGGCCTCTACGTCTCCGTTTGACTTTCATATACATCAATAACGTAACATAAGCTAACCTAACACAACCTAACATCTCGGCGGTAATATTTGACAACATTCCTGGCGAGTTGGCATCTACGTCTCCGTTTGACTTTCATATACATCAATAACGTAACATAAGCTAACCTAACGCAACCTAACATCTCGGCGGTAATATTGGACAACATTCCTGGCGAGTTGGCCTCTACGTTTCCGTTTGACTTTCATATACATCAATAACGTAATATAACCTAACCTAACCCAACCAATCATCTCGGCGGCAATATTTGACAACATTCCTGGCGAGCTGGCTTCTCCGTCTCCGTGGGACACTTATATACATCTGTAACGTAATATAACAAAACCTAACACAACCTAACATCTCGACGGTAATATTTGACAACATTCCTGGCGAGTTGGCATCTACGTCTCCCTGGGACATTTATATACATCAATAACGTAATATAACCTAACCTA